>CAMOHE010023304.1:0-24282 GCA_946598075.1 Artocarpus hirsutus
ATAAAATTAACATGAGTGTATAACCATCGTTTCAATATTTTATCCATGATTTACAATCACCACCTAGGGGTGTGCAACCATAAATCATGCTAAAATACCTTATCCTCTCAAAGATCCAATCTAGTACATGATAGAAATCCCTTCCTAGGGGTTGAGACCACCATGTTCTTCCTATGGATCAACGATGGAGGCCTTAGGTTCTCTCTTCGAAAACCTTCTCCCACTCAATCTTTTGAAATCAAGGTTTTATTTTAAAAGACATGCATGAACAATTTAATATGAGTGGCACTCCCTATTCTATATGACATGTTATCAATATACATGGCAAAACATATTATAATGCAGACAAGCAAAGCAATTAAGCAAAGCTACAAGCAAAATAATAATAAATAACCATAATATTATGGTTCCACCCTAGAGAATAGAAAACAAAGATTACAAGAGAATAATCGAAACATATGATCGATTCTTCATTCTTGAATCTCCAAGCTGTATCCTTCTTCATGTAATTCCATCTTCAAGTCTTCAATCCCGTATGAATCGAATACTCCATATTTCAGGTCACATCCATAAATTAATGTTTCTCAAAATTGTCTCAAAAATAAAATTAAAACTGCATTGAAACAAAAATGCACCTTTTCTGAAAATTTCCAGCTCTCTGTCGGCAAGCCGATCTGGGTGATCGGTCTGCCGGTCATGACCCATCGGCCTGTCGAACTAGAAGTTCGGCCTGCCGCCAGAGCCGCCTGATTTCTGCCCCGCTGTCGGCCTGCCGAACCTCACATCCGGCCTGTCGATCAACGACCATCGGCCTGCCGAACTAGAGAGTTCGGCATGCCGACCGAGCAGAAATCCGTTTTCCAGAAAATACAATCTTTAATGCAATTCTTCAATTTTATTTTCAACAATTCAAAAACATAAAATTAGAGACTCAAGAAATACATGGGTTTGCCATCATCCATCTTCTAAGTCCGTCTTGTCTGAATGATTATTTAATTACAAAATTTTTACAAATTTAAAATTGAATAATAATTCCTAGACAGAGATGATAGTCCGTCATCTAATTACATGAAAAACCTAGATACATGTTTTAACCTCTAAGGAACCATAACATGTATAAATTAATTAATTAATAAACAATTAAATAATGATTTAATCAACCATAATTAATTAATATACATTCACCACATAATCCATGACAACATATAATATTATGTAGAAACCTAGAGTGCCAACTCTCTATAAAATTAAATTCAAGCATAGGAGAGATTAAGATCATATAAATTATACGTATAGCATGATCACAAACTCGCAAATTTATGTAAAAACCTGGCTCTGATACCAATTGTTGGAAAAATAATACGCAGCGAAATTTTAAAAAATTTAAATCAGAGTATTTCCCAAAACACAAGTTTGACATGCTATATGTATAAATTAACCTGATCTTACTGACCTTGTATGCGCCGAAAAGCTCCCGAAATCTGTGTAGAGAAGTAACGTTCCAGAATAGCCTCAACCAACTGGTCTTCTTTGCTATTCTCTATCCACGATCGGAGTGAGTATGGGCTCATATGTACAGCTCTTCCTCAAGGTGACTCTCCTTCCAACCAATTGAGAGAACCCAAAGCTATTGTTCGTGATTTGTGAACAAGAGCTCTTAGGGAGTTTCAAATTCTCACCAATAGAGTATCACTCTTAATCTCTCTATTGATCTGAATAAATCATTAGACTCACTCCTTATTTATAGAGGTTGGGTCTAGGGTCATTCCTTATCAGATAAGGTCTCAAAAATTCGAAACGAAATCAAATTCGGGTCAATATCGGATAAGATACGCGTAAAAATGCATGAAAACGCGTGATTTTTAATTCGCGCATAGGCAGGCCAAACTTTTTCATAGGCAGGGCAAACTTTAGGATCGGCATGCCGAACTGCCGAAATAAAAATCACGCGAATCTTTTATTTTTCACCCGAGATTCTATAGGATAAAGCCTAAGTTTTAATTCAAATAACTCAATATAGAAGTTATCTAATTAAAACAACTTTATCTAGATAATCTCTAAGAAAATAAATAGATTCCTAATAATTCTACAAGTTTATCTTGATTTAATTTATCCAAAATTAAATCAACTGATAAACAGACAAGAATTATTTGACCCTAATAATTCAACAAGTTTATCTTGAATTAATTTTGTTCACAAAAATAGCAAAGGGGACCAAATGGACCTATATAGTTCAAGCTCCTGATAATTATGAAACCCAATATCCCAGATATACATTTCATAATTATCAACTCCAACCCTACTCCACTAAAAGCTTGGAGCTGCACTCTCGAACTCTATAGAATTACGAAGCCCGTATAGCTAAATCTCCATGACATATCATAGTGTATTGTTTCCCCATAGGATTATCCATAATCAGCTTAAGGACAAGTTCTGTCTTACCTTCCCGATTATTTTTATCTTACGTTCTATTATCTCACCATCGGAAAACTTGCCATCCAAAGACAGTATACCATTCGATTACACCTATGTATCCAAATGGTTGAGCGCTCCAGTTTTCCAATTACAGGATAACACATATAAGAGGATATCACTACTCCTAAAGATGAGCTATGGATTCCATATCTATGAATAACAGGTCTACGTCATCAAGAGTCATGCCTCCAACGTACCGGCATGCATACCACTATTAAGATGTGAGTATCACCCTTTGGTACATCAAAAGACACAAGTCAAGACAACAGGCCCACTAGTCATCTCAGGATTAAGATGCAATACAAATGATTGTCTAAAGTGAATCGATTTGCCAAGACAAAATTATTAATCCAAATCAATTCACTTTATGTCCCGATCTAACACATCGTCACCTATGACAACGTGCAATGTTTCTATTCATAGAGTCCACCTCCGATGGTCAAGACAAACCATCTTCCAATAGGGATATAGTCAACATAACAATCTTTACATGAATAAAGCGCCCAACTTTATTCCATCGATTGCAAATCTTATGATTTAGACCGTCACCTTAAGAATCGTGTCTTCCGCATAATTTATCCATCATATGCCCAATTCTTAAAGGTTTAGACCGACAGTCTCAGACTATTGTTTGCTTATCATACATTCAACAAATATGAACGTAAAGAGGACAAAATTTGGTATATAAATAATAAATGAATTCTTTATTGATAAAAATGTCTTCAAAAACTCATTACATTTTTACTCCTTAGGGCATACATGTCTAACATCTCCCATCAAGGATATAGACAACATAACAATCTTTGCATGAATAAAACGCCCAACTTTATTCCCTCAATTGTAGATCTTAAGATTTAGACTGTCACCTTTAAAATCATGTCTTCTACATAATCTGTCCATCATATGCCTAATTCTACAGGTTTAAACTGACAGTCTTAGACTTTTGTTTGCTTATCATACATTCAACAATTATAAACGTAAAGAGGACGATAATTTGGTATATGAATAAATAAATTCATTATTGATAAAAATATCTCCAAAAATATATTACATTTTACTCCTTATGGCATATATACCTAACAAAAGTGAGATTAGACAAAATGTAGGAGTGTTTTGGGCATTTTCCACTCAAAAAAAGTTTAGGAACAAATCCATGACTAATCCTTAAACTATTTGCTCTCTAAAATTACTCTATTTAGTAGATTTTGCCCCTTAAATAATTCCTAAACTCAAAAAACTTGTTTCACGAATGGTCATTCTATTAAATTTTAGATAGGAACCATTAACTATCTCTTAAAAAGGTCTCTAAACTACCTTTTATCTTTAGATATGGTCTTTATGTTAAAGTTTTACTAAATTTAATACTTAAAATAAAAATAAAATTTGCCCATATTAATTTCTTCATCAAATAAATAGATGGAAAACATAAAAGATTAATTTCCAAAATGATCCCTAACTTTTAATGTCAATCATACTTAGATGATTTGGATTTGTTACCTTTTTTTTACTATAACAAATGGGTTTGAATTAAAGATGATGATTTGGATTGAATTTTGAAACTGACCTTTTTTTAACTTAGAGGTGAAGGGATTCAAACTTTTCACCTTGTGATGGAGTCAGATGTAATTTTATCGCTAAACTATATCTGCAACCACAAACTGACCTTTTATTTGTAAAAATGTTCTACAACCCAAAGGAGTTATAGCCTGACTCTCTCACAAGGGGTTGCTTCCACCTACAGGACTTGGGTGAGGTCTACATCTTGCAAGAAGATAGGATTGTAAACACAAAGACAAATAGTATTGCTCTTTTATTTATGAGTTGCCAAACACTTTTTTTTTCCTCCCCGAATTGCACTGGTTGGTCTGAACTAGTGTTGCCAAACATCCTTCAAAACAAGGAGCATTTTTGAGATTATCAAAAAATATAAGAGCAAATGTCGAATTCAATTAAAACTCAAGGGTATCAAGAAATCAAGGTTGTTTGGCGTTACCAAACGTCAGCCTTTTACAAGGTATATATGCTTTTGTTTTCTGGCCGGAAGATCGTCTGAAATTCTATTATAACATAATATATCATATCATATCATATGACATGACACGATAAGATTTCATCATACATTACTCTATTTCAACACTGCAACTTATGCGACATATATCACAGCAGAGCTCCCAACCAGTTTCGTTGACAAGAGGCAGGAACAGGTGTGCACCTATTTGAAATCACAGTTCTACAGTTCTTTGTTCAACTCTTGCCATATACAAAAGAAAAGTGGGCCAAACTAAAAAAACACATTTCATGAATAGTAGAAAATACATTAGGCATTCATATTTTTCTCCTCTTTAAGACGAAATGTATCGGTGTCCCTAAGTTTTTTTTTTTTTTGATGAAAGGAGCAGTTCTTTGCATCACAAACTACCAAATTGAGCTGACCAGGAACCTTTGTAAGCATCTGACAAAGCAGCAACAGTCTCGGAGACGTCATTCTTCATTTCCAAAAGCTTGGACTGCATGTACTCTTTGTATTTTGACACAGAATCAACAACAGCCATAAGTTCACAAGCACACAACTGAATTTCTGCTTCACTTTGTTTGACTTCTTCCTGAAACTTCAATTCAGATGCCTACAACGAAAATATAAGTTCATCAGAGCGCTTGGCAATTGATTAAATGGGTTTCAGGTTGACAATATGTAGAACAAGGAAACAGGGGAATAAACCAGCGAACAAGTAGAATAGAAAACATAACGGAGAACAAATGAAGAGACACAGTAAAAGCTATATCAAAAGCTGAAATTTACTCACTATTAATGTTTCTAGCAACAACTTTTTTCCTACAGAGAATAATTTGTGTTCAATCCACCAACTTTTCGAGATTCCAAAGCTATATCGGAAGTTTAAATTTAAAGGTCCATTTTTTTTTATTTTTTTTCCAGACAAGAACGTACCTTCAAAATATCTGCTGCTTCTCTTTCCACAATCTCCAAGTTATGAGCCTCCATTTCTGAGTCCTTCACCATCTTTTTTGCATCCTCTGCACATCTAGACATGTACTCCTCTGTTTCTTTCCTCAACAAATGCAGTTGAGTTTCATTCTGATGTAAGCGCCATTTATGCCAACAAAGATGGATAGGTGAAAAATTACCAATGAAAGTCGATGCCATTGGTACACCAACATATTAGTGTTACTTCAATAAAAGCAAGAGAAAAACACACGCATAGAGGCAATGCTATAGCTGGTACAGCAAAATGACTATCATAACACAATTTAGTATCAAAAAGGAACTTGTGATCGACACGATTATATTGTATTAAGTATTATTTGGTGCACTTACTTCGCTGATATGGGATTCAAGTCTCGCATGATGATTTCTTTTTCCCTCAACCTTAGAAGCAATATCACTTGTTTGTTGCTGAAGAGTGATCAACTCTTCCAATTTTGCCATTTTATTTTTCTTTAAATCTTCAGCAAGGGAATCAAGTGAAGGCTTTAACGTTGATTTGTAGTCAGTCCCCATTATCTCAGCAGGTGCAGAGCCTTTGGCATTCAAGGCATATTGAAAACCATCACCAAATTTCAACCTAGTAAAGGCAAAACAAGAGCAGATGCTCAGGATAAGCATTACATATAACGTGAGTAAGAAATATATAACATAACAGAGAAATATTTAACATAACTGATTTCATAACTGCCCAAACAGTCAAACTTCAAGAAGTGCCATTCTGGTTGTTTTCTTCTTTTTTCTTTAGTTTATGAATCCTCGATTTGAAACACCAACCAATAAATCAAAATATCCTGGACAGTAGAAACTAAGCCCTATGCATTTTTCCTTGACAAATCCTCCAACGTATTAAAATGTCTAACAATGCTGAACTAATCGATTAGACCAATTTCTGCGTTAAGTAACATAGAAAATTAATTACCAAATTCTCAATCAAAGAGCAAAAATAAAACAGAATTAAATATTAAACAAAGAGTTTTGAGATTATGTTTTTAGTTGTAGTAATTTATCATTTTTTTTTTTTTTTGGATAGTCTTTTATATATATTTGATTCTTTAAAACAAAAAGAAACAAAAAAAAAAAAGTGTCTAATTTAGGATTGCCTATCTATCAAGAGGCCTGGATAGGTAAAAAATTTACTTTTTGATTGAATGATTAAAAAGGCTATTGAATTCTCCAACTCCCTATTATTAAATTATTCTATCCTATCTTCTTTCTAATTCTCTCTCTCTCTCTATCTTTTGCCTGTCCTTGTCCCATATTATGATATTTGCCAAGAAATAGTGTTACATTCATTAGGTAATTTGTGAACAAGGCTCAGATGAAAATTTGAACTTGCTGACAATTAAGTAGTTGACTTAAAAAAATGAAAAATAAATAAATAAATGAGCCAAAAACAAAAAAAAAGTCAAATAATAAGTTTCCATATTAGAGTGTTTCCTCAGGTGTTAAATTTGTTAGTGCTTGGAGGGTGAACGTTTTTGGTGAATGCCTGACTGGGAGCCAAGATAGGAGAGCATGATCTTTGGAGTCGTCAGGTGTTTTTTCTTGCAAATACTTATTTGGTCATATTGTTGATTCTAATAGCCTCGTTCCTTCTCATTCCTTTTTCTTTTTTATTTGAAAGGCCCATTTCCCCACTAAAAGTGAGTGTGTTCAATTGGCTGCTTCTTATTGGTAAGTTAAAAGCTCATGATCTAATGCAACGCAGAAGACCTTTCTGTCCATGTCCCCAGGCTGCTGCTGCCTCTGTCAATGCAGTTTTCAAACTATTGATAACCTCCTTTTACATTGCTTTTTTGCAAGAGTTCTGGTTGAGAGTTATGCAAGAGTTTTCCATTGAGTTGGGTGGCTCCTTTAAGGTGTGCTGACTTGTTTAATATCTTCTTATCTCTTTGCTGTCAACAAGACTGGTAAGACGATTTGGAATACTGCTATGGTGGGTTTGTATTAGGCATTATGGTTACAGAGGATTAAAAGGATTAGGAAGACTTGGAAGGAAGTATTAACAAAGCATGGAACAGAAACAGAGCGAAATTATAGTTCGAGTTTGGTTGCATGAGCCACAAAGATCAAGGCTTTTGTCATTCGAAGCTTTCAGATTTAGGTTAAGTGATGGCAATTGCTGATGCAGTTTACTTTATTTATGGCGATTTTTCACTCAGATTTTTTCCAATTTTCTGATCATTTAATCCAGGTGGACTTCCTATGATTCATTGTTCTCTCTGTCTTAATTAAGTGTTGTTTCACTGAAGTAACTTAACTAACAAGCAAAAATGTACTACTTCTCTATCCACTCCATGTAAAACAGGTGATCTAAAACTATGCAAAGTAATTCAAGAGAACAGCACCTTCCATGTAAAATTTGCAAAGGAAAGAAAGGGTTAAACCTTCTCATTGTTTGGTTACACTCCATGGCATGAGCCTCGATCTCCTTAAACTTATGCCCAAGCGCTGCGTCGAGGTCCCAAGACTTCTCCTCCCAAGAATTCCTCGCCATCTCGGCGTCACCAATATCCCGCTCTACTGCCTGAAGCTCCCTCCTCATCCTCTCCACATCCCTCGAATTCACCGTCTGCGTCTCCACCCTCTTCCTCAGCTCCTCATTCTCCTTGCAAACCCGATCCTTCTCCGCCACCTTCTCCTCCAACGCCTTCTCCCTCCTCTCCAATTCTCTCTCATATTCCTCGTTCTTCTTTCTAAATGTCTCAATCATCTCATTGAACTTCAATACATCCTCTTCCAACAGCCCCTTCTCCTTCTCCAGCGCCTCCTTCCACGACGGCTCCGACCGCATCGCCTCGATCCTCGCCTCGATCTCCCTCGCCTGCCTCTCCAAATCCCCAACGCTCTCCGCCGCGTTCTCCCTCTCTCTCTCCAATTTCTCCATCCACTCGCGATCGAGGGTATCGACCGTGTCGTCGTCGCCGGAAATGAAGTGTGAGTAGCTCGTGAGAGCGTACCCGTGGAGAGGGTTACGGTCGGCAAACGACGTCGTAGAAGACGAGAGGTGGTCGTTGAACATGGCAACCTGGACGAGCCAGTGGATGATGGCGAGGAAGGTGGGCCACTGGTGGGGGGTCCCAGGGGAGCGGAGAATGGACTTGTTGAGCTTGAAGGGATAATTTAGGGATTTGAGGATGAAGGGGAGGTCTTCGTCGAGCTTCGAGGTGGGAAAATCGAGGCGGGACATGAGGAAAGAAAGCGTTTGGGTAATGTCTTTGGCGGAAGGGAAAGGGAGGCGGAGAGAGAGGGAGGAGTGGGTGGAGAGGAAGGAGTTGATAGTGGAGACGGCGGAGGACTGGAAGCGGTTGTCTTTGTAGAGATCGAAAGTAGCGGCGGAGGAACGGCTGAGACCGACGGAGGAGGGGCGGCTGCTGGCGAAGCTGGCGTCAGAATCGCGGGATGGATGGAGGTAGAGAGGTGTCGGCGGCTGGGGATTCGCGAACGAGTCCTTTGGACGGCGGTGGCCTCCGGCGCCTCTCATTTTTCTGTTTCCTCTTTACTATCACACTTTCTCTCTCCTCTTTAGGTCTCAACTCTCTGCTGTTTCGGGTGTTTTTGAATTTGGATTGGGGTTTTTTTTTTGTTTTTTTTTTTTGGCGATGGATTTTCCCGCTGCTTTTGGTCGGGGGCTGGCCTCACGGTGTGACGCGCAAGGGAAATCTTGGCCGTTCGAGTGTTTCAGCGGAAAATAAATCGTATCCGTTTATAAAGAAATAAATTTGTAAATAAATACAGGGGAAAAATTGCAAATATTATGCCACAGACTTTTATATGTAACTTTTTTTTATGTTCCACTCTTATTTATATATTTGTTTAAATTATGTTAAATTAAAACATTTATAATATAAAATAAAAATTTAAAAGATGGTATTTATAAAATTTTTTCATTGCTAAATACAGTGAGTACGAGTAAAAGAATTTTTCTATCATAATCAAAAAATTTAAATACATCATCACATCGATGTCATAATTAGGACGGTTTTCAAACCCCCATAAAGAGAGATTACAATAAATTACAAGTTTTTTAAAGAAAAGGAGAATAAAGCATCTCTCAAAATAATTAAAGAAAACAACATTTTCTTATTAAAATGCTTTTCAAAATCTGGTTTCTACCCTTGGACGACAGAAGTTGTAAAGGCTATATATAACTAACGGTCTTCTCTAGTCTGCAACTCTTCTTCGACAAAGATGGTGACCACTCGGCTAGGAAACGCACACAAACGATCGGATCTTTCAAGCACAACGCCCCACGCCATGGAGTTTTCTTCTTAAAGATCGCGGCCAGATCTGAAATTAAGGCCTCGACTTCCGTCGTGTCGCCGTCCGTCATTGTAGTTTTTGAAATAGCTTCCATAGGAGGAAGTTGAATCAAGATCGCAAATAGGAGCACAATCGCCAAGTTACGAGATCGAATTGAGAACGATTCATTTGGAAGAAATTTTTGTTGGCAGCAATGATTGGATGGTTCACGTCACACGGCTTTCGACGATGAAGAGAGAGAAGAGGAGGAGAGGAGAGAGAAAATATGTGCTAAGGTTTTTGGGAAGATGAAGGAGATTAGGTTATTTTTGGAACTTCGTTTAAGAATAAATGTATATTTACGTTTAAATGGCATATTTATTAAAGTTTCCTAAAATCTAGCCTATTAATTTTAATTAATCCTCTGTTTTGGCTTAAATCCTTGTGGGAGGGAATTTGTAATCTAGATGACAACAAAGAAGATACGACAGATAGATAAGAAGCTTTCGAGTGAATAAGAGAAAAAGGAGAAACGATGCCGTTAGACTAATGATAAGAAGAAGAAGAAGAAGAAGAAGAAGAAGAAGTGTCAAAAAGCAACCAAAGGCAAAACCAAGATTTGAAGGGAAATAAGAAGCTTAGAGCTAATAGGAGAAGGAAATAAATATGAGGACATATGTAACACCCCAATGACTATAAATTGGGATGAAATCCAATTATTTGGACTTCTTTTTATTGATTTAAGAATTAATAAGAATCACATCGAGATTTATTCAATTTTTGAGTCAAGATTGAGTGACATATTGATTGTTTGTCATTTGAAAGAATTTCAACACAAACAATTGGCACTGTCTGTGGGACATCGAAAAAAAAAAGGCAGCATTAGATCTCTGCGAAGAGTTGAGCATGAGATCTCTGCGAAGAGTTGAGGAGAAGAGGTTAGGTAGTAAGCAAGATGGCAAGGAAGACGAATACTAGAACAAGGAATGCACAAAATAATCGAGAACAGCCTTTGGAATCCTTAGTGGAGAATCAAATGCTGCAAAAGAGGAAGAAGTGGAGTAAGATTTTGCACAAGCTATGAAAACGCTCCTGCAGGTGCAAAAAGAAGCCAAAGAAGCCCAAAGATTGCTTTAGTAGAACCAACGAGAATCAAAGAGGCAGTTGAAAGAATTTTTCTGAGAAAATGAATGCTTAAAGCTACAATGCAAATGAGGATAATACTAGGACAAAGGAGACAAGACTGATGAAATGCAATCTCATAGAAGAGATTTTGCAATAGAGAAGAATAAGGAGAGAAATAAGAGTCAGGGTCCACTTCGAGGTGGAAGAATCAACTATAGACGTAACACTTTCAAGAACGGATCCTTTAGTAAGCAAAGAGAAAAATGTGGTCATTAGGACCAGGGCAAAAACATTTAAGATCAACACAGAGGTAATTGCCAATAAGGAATATCTAATGAAGCAAGTATATGATCGCCTCCATATCAAAATAAATAAGTTCCAAAGTCCAACTTTGTCTAAAATTGTGATTAAGGAAGCGCGAGAGATGTCAAAATCACCATTCACGAACAGGATATTGGAAATTCCAAAACCACAAAAGCTCAACACTCCGCAAATGAAGAGCATGATGGGATGAAAGATTTAGTGGTATTCCTATATTTGTTTTCTTTAGGTAATGATTCTAGAAACGACCAATGAGGATCTACTCTATAAGGTTTTTTTCAAGAATGTTAACCGGGAGAGCCATGGTCTGGTTTAATTAGTTGGCCCCAACATCAATTGATAGCTTTGATGATTTGACCTAAATGTTTGTCACTCAATTTGTTTATAACCAAAAGAAGAAGAAGATAATTGGAGACGTTATAAAAATAAAAATGGAAGAAAAGGAAGATCTCAAGTCATATTTGAAAAAATTCATAATTGAATTAAGAAAAATGCTAATAGCATTATCTTTCTCACTCTCTTTTACACTTTCTACATTTAAAGTCTGACATATGAAATCCACTATCATGATAAATTAGTATTTAAACAAAACATGAGATATTGGATTCTACGTGTCAAATAATGAATGCAAAAAATAGGGAAGAGAGTGATGCGAGCACTCCTATCAAAATAAGTCAGATAGAAAGGGTTTGAATCAGCTCTAACGGCAGAAATGTCTTATAAAGGATTTCTCTTAGATCATGAGTTGAAGGATTCCTTAGGGAGGCATCCATTAAAGGAAATGACAAACATAATATTCCATGTAGAAGGAAGCATGAAGATAGAAGAAGCAAATAGAGCAAAAACGAAAAAGAAAATTGAACAAACTGAGGAAGAAAAGGTTGTAATCCCATCAAGTTTGACTAGAAAGCCATGGGAACCAAGAATTGGAAAGGAGAATTGGGGATTGCAGAATGAGTGCAAACTTAGAATTACCCAAATTAAAGGTGAAAATGAAAGAGCGATAAGAAGGTAGCAACTATACCCAATCAAAGATAAAGTAGAATTGACGATGTCATAGGAATAGATCCATTATGAAACAAGACACTTAGGAATCTTTAGACCTTCAAAGCCAATTCTCTCAGACCCAGAAAAGTGAAACAGATCAAAGTATTGTGGATTGCATAAAGATCATGGCCATGAAACGGTGGAATGTGGAAGTTTTAGTGGATAGATCTAAGCAACGATAAGACAAAGGAAATTATTACAATATGTTAAAAGGAGGAATGACGCGCAACATGAGAAAGGAGACCGACAAACCGGTGTGGCCAAAGTGGTTATGGTGATTCACGGAAGATCAAAAGGAGAAGAAAACTATGGTTTTGGTTTGCAAGCCAAAAAAAAAAAAAACAATTAGCCAGTAATAAGCATCTTGCATATCATATATTTAGCGAACATGCGATATTGAATTATAATCATATAAAAAGCATATTAGTTCGAGCATGAATACTTATTATTTTTAAGAGAGAATCATCTATAAATGTGGTTATATTTATTGAATATGACATTGAATTTTTAGTGTGTGATCTAACATATTTTTAAGGTTCTAATCATAGTGAACAGCTCGGTTTCTCAATTAAGGTGGATTGATGTGTTAAATGGTTACAAAATGGATTAAAAATGTTTTTTTATGTGAAATGCATTCTAAATTGATTGTTTTACTTATTTATCCCTTTCAAATACCTAGATTTGATTAGAATTGAAGGTATGCAAAATAGTTCAATTTGATTGATTTGTTGACTAGGTTATAGAAATTGAGTTGCACTTGTTTGTATTTGATTTAATTGGCTAACTATTAGCTAAATTCTCTTATTTAGTACTCTTTTTACATGTCAAACTCTAGAAAACAATAATAAAAGCTCACAAACAATTTCATATGATGAACATTTTTTATGCTTTTCATTGGAGCCCTATTAATATTTAATGTTTGATATTGCTAATGAAATGAAGAAACTAGATTTGGTCAAGAAATGATGAGAATGTTATAAGTCTTTATAGTCTTGGTTTATCTTTAATGTAAATGTGAGCATTTATGTTAGAAACCTTATTGTTATAAGTGTATCTAGTATAACATGTGACTTTATATTTATTTATTCAAGCATGTTATATAATTGGGAACATGCAAAATGCTTAAGAATATTTATACTATTTAGGCTATGTGTTAGACGTGTATGCCCTAAGAAGTAAAAATGTAATATGTTTTTTAAAACATTTTTATCAATAAAGAATTTATTCATTATTTATATACCAAAACTTGTCCTCTTTACGTTCATATTTGTTGAATGTATGTTAAGCAAACAATAATCTAAGACTGTCAGTCTAAACCTTTAAGAATTGGGCATATAATGGAAAGATTATGTGGAAGACACGATTCTTAAGGTGACGGTCTAAATCATAAGATCCGCAATCGAGGGAATAAAGTTGGGCGCTTTATTTATGTAAAGATTGTTATGTTGTCTATGTCTCTATTGAGATATGGTTTGTCTTGGCCATCGGAGGTAGACTCCATCAATAGAAACATTGGCATATTGTCATAGGTGAGAATGTGTTGGATTGGGACATAAAATGAATTGATTTGGATTAATAATTTTGTCTTGGCGAATCGATTCACTTTAGATAATTACTTGTATTGTATCTTAATCTTCAGATAAATAGTGGACCCGTTGTCTTGACTTGTGTCTTTTGATATACCAAAGAGTGACTCCTATATTTTAATAATGGTACGTATATCGGTATGTTGGAGGCATGACTCTTAATAGCGTAGACTTGTTATTCATAGATATAGAATCCATAGCTCCTCTTTAGGAGTAGTGGTATCCTTTTTTATGCGTTATCCTGTAATTAAAAAACTAGAGCGTTCAACCATTTAGATATATAGGTGTAACTGAATGGTATACTGCTTTTAGATAGTAAGTTTTCCAATGGTGAGATAATGGAACGTAAGACAAAAATAATCGGGAAGATAAGGTAGAACTTGTCCTCAAACCGATTATAGATAATCCTGTGTGGATACGATACATTATGATATGCTATGGAGACTTAGCTATGCAAGCTTTGCAATTCTATATAGTTCAAGAGAACAGCTCCAAGCTTTTAGTGGAGTAGCGTTGGAGTTGATAATTATGAAATGTATATCTAGGATATTGTGTTTTATAATTAACGGGAGCTTGAACTATATAGGTTCATTAGGTCCCCTTTGCTAGCTCACAAAATCCTGTAATGATACGGCATGCTTTTTCAATGATTGGTGACTTATATTGGATTTATCAAATTGGTTAAAATTCAGTAAAATAAGATAATTCATGTCTGTTTATTGGTTGAATCAATTTTGTGATAAAATTAATTCAAGATAAACTTGTTGAATTATCGAGAATGGATAATTCATGTATGTTTATTGGTTGGATTAATTTTTAATTAATTTAAAATAAACTTGTTGAATTATGAGGAATTCATTTATTTTCCTAGAGATTATCTAGATAAAGTTGTTTTAGTTAGATAATTTCTCGATTGGGTTATTTGAATTAAAACTGAGACTTTATCCTATAAAATTTCAGGTGGAGAATAAAAAATTCGCTGGAATTTTTATCGCAGGTTCGGCCTGTCGATAGGGCAAGTTCGGCATGCTAGTTAGGCAGATCAACATGCCGATCGCGCAATAAAACGATAACATGTTTTTACGCAGATTTCATCAGATATTGATCCTAATTTGATTCTGATTTGAATTTTTGAGGCCCTATTTGATGAGGACTAACTCTTGGGTCCAACCTTTATAAAAAGGGAGTGAGTCTCATTATTATTTAGATCAATTAAGAGATTAAGAGTGAAACTCTGCTAGTGAGATTCTGAAAACTCCCTAAGAGCTCTTGTTCACAAATCACAAACATTAGCTTTGGGTTCTCTCAATTGGTTGGAAGGAGAGTCGCCTGGTAGAAAAACTATACGTGTAAGCCCATACTCACTCCGATCATGGATTAGAGAATAGCAAAGAAGGCTAGTTGGTTGAGGTCCTTCTAGAATATTACTTCTCTTCACTAATTAAGGAAGCTTTTCAGCATTTACAACGTTAGTAAGATTTGGTTAATTTATGCATTTAGCGTATCAAACTTGTGTTTTTGAAAATACTCTGATATAAAATTTTTAAAATTTTAGTGCATACTATTTTTCCAACAATTGATATCAGAGCCATGGTTTTCACATAAATTTATGAGTTTGTGATCATGCTGTATGTGCAAATTATGTGATATTGATCTCTCCTATGCTTGAATTTAATTTTATAGAGAGTTGGCACTCTAGGTTTCTATATAATTTTATATATTGTCATAGATTATGTGGTGAATGTTTATTAGTTAATTATGATTGATTAAATTATTATTTAATTAATTATTAATTAATTAATTTATACTGTTATGGTTCCTTAGATGTTAGAATATGTATCTAGGTTTTCATATAATTAGATGGCAGACTATCATCTCCGTTTAGGAATCATTATTTAATTTTAAATTTGTAAGAATTTTGTAATTAAATAATCATTCGGAGAAGAGCATCTAGAAGGCAGATCTATAAGATAGATGATGGTGCTCTCAAGTATTTTCTGAGTTCCTAATTTTATGTTTTTGAACTGTTAAAAATAAAATTGATAAATTGCATCGAAATTGTATTTTCTAGAAAATGATGGTTTTTGCACGGTCAGCATGCTGAACCCTCAAGTTCGGCAGGCCGATGGTCGTAGGATCGGCAAGTTAGATGTAAGGTTCAGCAGGCCATTAGTGGGGCAAAAATCAGGTGGCTTTGGCGGCAGACAAGCTTTTGGCTTGGCAGGCCGATCTATCATGAATCGGTAGGCCGATCTATGAAGATCAGGAGGCCGGAGGGTCATGACTAGTAGACCGATTGCCCAAATCAGCTTGTTGGTAGAGAGCTGAAAATTTTTCTAGAAAATGTGCAATTTACGATGTAGTTTTTAATTTTATTTTTGGAACAATTCTGAGAAACATTAAATTTGAAATTGACTAGAAATTTGGAGTATTCAATTCATATGGGATTGAAGACTTGAATATGGGCATTACATGAAGAAGGATACAACTTGAGGATTCAAGGATGAAGAATCGATAAAATGTTTCGATTATTCACTTGTAATCTTTGTTTTCTATTCTTAAGGGTGGAACCATAATATTACGGTTATTTATTATTATTTTACTTGTAGCTTTGCTTGTCTATATTATAATATGATTTGTCATATATATTGATAACACGTCATATAAAACAGGGAGTACCGCTCATATTAAAATTGTTCATGCATGCTTTTAAAATAAAACCTTGATTTCAAAAGATTGAGTGGGAAAAGGTTTTCAAATGGAGGACCTAAGGCTTCCATCATTGGTCTATAGGAAGAACATGGTGGTCCCGACCCCTAGGAAGGGATTTCTATCATGTACCAGATTGGATCTCCAAGAGGATAAGGTATTTTAGCATGATTTATGGTTGCACACCCCTAGGTGGTAATTATAAATCATGGATAAAATATTGAAATGATGGTTATATACTCATGTTAATTTTATTATTCACTTCCCCTAGGGGTTCTGTTAATAAAATTAATGGCCAAAGAAATGATTATTAAGATCATACGGGTCCTAGATGGCATATATTAATCAAGACGGGATCTATGTTCCTGATTGAATTTGGCATGACTCCCCTAGGGGCTTGTTGAATTCAGAGTTAGGAATTATCATTGTAAGGTTGTGATATTTTTAAGGTTTTAACGTATAAACACATTTGTATGTTTTTTAAAAAATTGTGTTATCTTACTAAATTATTATGCTATGTTTGCTTATGTTTGGTATATGATTCTTTATTGTAGATTAAAAATGTCTAAAAATGCTTTATCATTGATACTTGACAAAAACCAATTAATCGGTGAGAATTATAATGATTGAAAATAGAACCTGGATATCGTCCTTTCCTTTGAGAAATTGAAATTTGTACTGAAGACACCATGTCCTCCTAAGCCTACGGAAGACTCCACCAATGAGCAATTCCAAATGTATGATCGCTTGAAAGATGCTAATGATCAGACCCGCTGCTTTGTTATGGCCAGCATGAATAACATGCTATAGACTCAACATGTAGATCTTGGATAATCTAGAAGATATGTTTGGAGGCCAAGCCCTAACAAAGAGGCAAGGGACGCTTTGAAAACTCTTGAACTGTAAACAAACACTGGGGACATCTATAAAGGAGCACGTGATGTTGGTTAAGGGTTACCTCGCTAAGGCTCAAACTAATGGAGCCGACATCGATGATGAAACTCAGATGACTATGGTCTTTGAGACTCTGTCAAGAAATTTATTCCATTTAGAGCTACTTTTAATTTGACATATAGATGAGATATGACCTTAAAGGAGTTGATGAAACAATTACAAGAGTTTGAACTGCTAATCAGGGAGTCTTTTATGGGTGGAGAGGCTAATTTGGCAGTTGCTTCTGGTTTCAATCCTAACTCTAGGAATGGAAAAAACAACAGGCCAAAAACGAGAAGTCTTCTATTCCTGCTAACAGCAAGAGCAAGAAGAAGAAGAAGAAGAAGAAGAAGAACACGAAGAAGCTTAAGTGCTTCTTTTGTTAGAAGGTTGAGCACATAAAGAAGCATTTCAAGGGCTTCCTTTCCAAATGAGGTAGGTATGATCTTCTATATCTAAAAACTTGTTTGGTTGAGAAATCCAGTGACATTTGGGTCATAGATTTCGATGCACCTAATCATGTTTGTGTTTCTCTACAGGGGTTCAAAGAAAGGAGAAGTCTGCTTCATGAAGACTTCACACTTTAGATGGGCGATGGATCTTTAGTCTTAGCAGAAGCAGTGGGTGATGTCCATCTTTATTGTGATAATTATAGGAATTTAATTTTGTGAGATTGTTTTATATTCCTAAATTTAAGAGGAATTTAATTTTTGTAGCTTTATTTAAAGACTCATATCTGGTTTCTTTTAATAATAAAGTGGTGATTCGTAAAAACAAATCTTTTATATGTTCTGAAGAGATGCAAAATTATCTATATTTTATCAAACATAAGATAGACTTACTGCTTAATGTTGAGATGAATGATAATGACTCTCAAAAACTTAAAACTTATCACTCTAATAAGACTTATCTTTGGCATTTGCACCTTGGTCATATTAACCTAAATAGGATTCAAAGGTTGGTAAGGGATGGATCTTTAAGTCACTTAAAGGTGGAATCTATACCTCAATGTGAATCTTGTTTGGAGGGTAAAATGACAAAAGACCATTCGGGTCTAAGGGCAGTAAGGCTGAAGGGGTTCTAAAACTTGTACATAGTGATATTTGTAGACTGATGAACATCCAAGCATGAGGAGGGTGTGAGTATTTTGTCACTTTTATTGTCAATTACTCAAGGTATGGGTATATGTACCTAATGTACCACAAGAACGAAACTTATGACAAGTTCAGGGAGTTTTGAGCTGAAATGAAAAAGCAACTGGGTTGACCCATAAAGGCGCTTTGATTCGATCGAGGTGGTGAGTACCTTTCTAATGAGTTCTTACGATACTTATTAGAGAATGGGATTTTATCCCATTTGACTATGTCAGGCACTTGCAGTAGAGTGGCATGGTGGAGAGAAGAAATAGGACTTTCTTAGACATGGTTAGGTCCATGATGAGTTATTCATCATTGCCTTTATCCTTTTGGGGATATGTACTACAAACCGCATGTTATCTTTTGAATAATGTGCCTTCAAAATTGGTCCCTAAAACTCCACATGAGTTGTGGATGGGCAAGAAGACATCCTTAAACCATATTCGCATATGGGGATGTTCAGCTCATGTCCTGTTTAAGAATACGAATAAGTTGGAAGCACATTCATAAGTTTGTGTGTTTGTAGGATATCCAAAAGGGACTAAAGGGGGTTATTTCTATAACCCAAAGGAAAATGAAGTCATGATTTCAACTAATACAACTTTCCTTGAGGAGAGTTACATTGACAACGTTAAGCCTTGAAGCAAAGTGGTGCTTGAGGAGTTAAGGGGTGATTTGTTCACTTCGAGGGTTCCAAACAAAACCGTTTCGATCAGTATAGAAAAACCAAATGAACCTAAACAACAACCTAAGGGGCTTTTGCGTAGTGGGAGGATCAGGTGTCAAGCCGAGAGGTATATGCCTAATAGTGAGGCCTTCTTGGCTGAACCGGATGAACATGACTGGGATCCTTATACTTACACAGAGGCTATGGAGGATGTTGATTCAAAACTTTGAACAGAGGCCATGAACACAGAGATAAAGTCTATGGAGACTAATCGGGTCTAGGAGCTTGTGGATCTTCTCGAAGGGGTAAAACTCATATGGTGTAAGTGGATCTACAAGAGGAAAAGAAGAATGGATGGAAAGGTCAAAACCTTTAAGCTTGGATGGAAAGGTCAAAACCTTTAAGCTAGACTGGTAGCTAAGGGTTACACACAAAAGGAAAGAATCGATTATAAGGAAACCTTTTTGCCTGTAGCCATGCTTACGTCCATCCAGATTCTCTTGTCCATAGTTGTCGCTCTTAACTACAAGATTTAACAGATGGATATCAAGACGGCTCTTCTAAATGGCTATCTTGATGAGTTTATTTATGGAACAACTAGACAGGTTCACGGTCAAGGGTCAAGAAGGCAAGGTTTGTAAGCAACTAAAGTCAATTTATGAACTTAAGCAGGCTTCCCATTCTTGGAACATAAGATTTGATTAGGTAATCAAGACTTATGGGTTCTCACAAAATATGGATGAACCATGTGTGTACAAACATATTAAGGATGGGAAGGTGGTTTTTCTACTAATTTATATAGATAACATTCTGCTAATTGGCAATAACGTTGAGGCATTGTCATTGGTCAAATTATGGTTGACCAAGCAGTTTGACATGAAGGACTTGAGTGAGGCTAATTTTGTTCTCGGTATCGAGATCTTTTGGGATAGGAAGAACAAAATGATAGCTTTGTCCCAGGCTGGTTACATAGATAAGATTTCCAGGAGGTTTGCAATGCAAGATTCCAATAAAGTTGAGCAACCAACTAGGTTTGGAATTACTCTTTCTAACAAAGACTCTCTAAAGTCTAATGAAGAAAGAGAATACATGAAGATAGTGCCTTATGCTTCGGCAGTAGGTAGTCTCATGTATGCCATGCTTTACACACAACTAGATATTTGTTATGCGGTCAGGATTGTAAATCGATTTCAGGTGGATCCAGGACCGAACCATTAGGTTGCAGTAAAGCTTATTTTCATGTAGCTGAGAAAGAATCGAGGGTATATGCTTGTGTTTTTGGGTAAGGACTTACCTTTTGTTGGATATACTAACTCAGATTTTCAATCCTGTCTAGATTCTAGGAGATCTACTTCAAGTTTTGTGTTTACTCTAACAGTAGTGCCATTAGTTGGAGAAGTGTGAAGCAAGATTGCACATCAAATTCAACGATGGAGGCCGAGAATGTGGTAGCTAGTGATGTTTGAAAAGAAGCAGTGTAGTTCCATAAGTTGCTTGGGGATCTTGAGGTAGTTCCTGGTATGAATAAGGCGGTATCACTGTACTGCGGTGGTAGCGAATGCTAAGGAATCAAGATTTCACAAGAAGAGTAAACATATTGATCAGAGGTATCATGTGATAAAGGACTTCATCAAGGCCGAGCATGTGTGCAAATCGTGTCAGAAGACAATTTAGCTTATTCATTTATGAAGACACTTATTGGGAGAGTCTTCGAGAGACATGTGGAAGCTATGGGGATGCGAGATTTGTCATATACTCACTTAATACAAGTGGGAGATTGTTAGACTTGTATGTCCTAAGGAGTAAAAATGTAATATTTTTTGGAGACATTTTTATCAATAAAGAATTTATTCATTATTTATATACCAAAACTTGTTCTCTTTACGTTCATATTTGTTGAATGTATATTAAACAAACAATAGTCTAAGACTGTCAGTCTAAACCTTTAAGAATTGGACATATAATGGACAGATTATGTGGAAGACACGATTCTTAAGGTGACGGTCTAAATCATAAGATCCGCAATCAAGGGAATAAAGTTGGGTGCTTTATTCATGTAAAGATTGTTATGTTGTCTATGTCTCTATTGAGAGATGGTTTGTCTTGGCCATCGAGGTAACTCCGTCAATAGAAACATTGGCACATTGTCATAGGTGATAATGTGTTGGATTGGGACATAAAGTGAATTGATTTAGATTAATAATTCTGTCTTGACAAATCAATTCACTTTAGACAATCATTTGTATTGTATCTTAAGATGAATAGTGGGCCCGTTGTCTTGACTTGTGTCTTTTGATGTACCAAAGGATGACACCCATATTTTAATAGTAGTATACATGCCGGTTTGTTGAAGGCATAACTCTTGATAACGTAGACATGTTGTTCATAGATATGGAATCTATAGCTCCTCTTTAGAAATAGTGATATCCTCGTATATGCGTTATCCTATAATTGAAAAACTGGAGCGCTCAACCATTTAGATACATAGGTGTAACCGAATGAAATACCATCTTTAGATGGTAAGTTTTTCGATAGTGAGATAATGGAATGTAAGATAAAAATAATCAGGAAAGTAAGATAGAATTTGTCCTTAAGCCGATTATGGATAATCTTATAGGGATACGATACATTATGATATGTTATGGAGACTTAGCTTTATGGGCTTCGTAATTCTATATAGTTCGAGAGTGCAGCTCCAAGCTTTTAGTGGAGTAGCGTTGGAATTGATAATTATGAAATGCATATATGGGATATAGGGTTTTATAATTATCAGGAGCTTGAACTATATAGGTCCATTAGGTCCCCTTTGCTAGCTCACAAAAATCCTGTAACGATACGGCGTGCTTTTCCCATAATTGGTGACTTATGCCATATTTATTAGATTGGTTAAAATTCGATAAAATCAGATAATTTCTGTCTTTTTATTGGTTGAATTAATTTTGTGATAAAATTAATTCAAGATAAACTTGCTGAATTATCGGGAACAGATAATTAATGTTTGTTTATCGGTTGGATTAATTTTGAATTAATTGAAGATAAACTTGTTGAATTATGAGGAATTCATTTATTTTCCTAGAGATTATCTAGATGAAGTTTTTTTAATTAGATAACTTCTCTATTGAGTTAATTGAATTAAAACTGAGACCTTATCCGATAGAATCTCGAGTGTAGAATAAAAGATTTGATAGGATTTTTTTTACTGGTTCGACATGCCGAGATTGTTGAGACACATAAGGTTTTGATTGTAAAATTCATACGCTCATAAGGTACAATTCAAATTTATAAAGTTGCATATATAACCTAAGTGGGAGATTAATGGAAATAGTCTAATATATGGGCTAATATATTAAATAAATATGTATTAAAGGATGTCAGGTAAGGTTAGTCCAATTAAAGTGATCAATTTGGGTGATTCTAGATGACTAAGCAAGAATGGTCCAAGATCCCATGACAAGTCTAAGATGCAAATTTAATTCTAGTGTTTCTTTGATGTAATTAGAGAACTAAGAACTGATGTTTAAGACATTTTTATGGGATTTCCTACATTTGTGTAAGATTTGTAATCTTAACATTCAGTTGCTAATGATATGATATATTCTGCACTAAGGTTGAGTTAAGGCATTATTATTTTCCCATAGGTTTAATCACACAAGGCCGAACTGGCCTGTCATATGATAGGCTCATATAAATAACAAACGATGAGGTGTGGCGGCTTCTCCTCCCTTCTGCCTAGGGGAAGGGGGTGTGGCGTCCAGCCCGGGTGTACTCCCTCAAGCCTCCATAGGACCCACATTACGGGGCCCCCGGACTTATGGCTCTTATTGGTAGACCATCCCCGTGCCGCCCACTCATTTGTACTGTCCCCTCTAGGGCCCTCTAGCCCCTCAGGGTTTTTCTTTCACGTCCCTCGGGTTCGAACCTCAAATCTCCCTTAAGAGGTTCTTATTTCCATCTCGAGTACCAATTGAAAACTAGCTCAATTGGTACTTGAGATGGAAATAAGAACCTCTTAAGAGAGGTTTGAGGTTCGAAACCGAGGGATGTGAAAGGAAAACCCTGAGGGGCTAGAGGGCCCTAGAGGGGACAGTATGGATGAGTGGGCGGCATGGGGATGGTCTACCAATAAGAGCCATAAGTCCGGGGGCCCCGTAAGGTGGGTCCTATGGAGGCTTTGTTGGAAAAATAATACGCAGAGGAATTTTAAAAATTTTAAATCAGAGTATTTTCCAAAACACAAGTTTGACATGCAATATGTATAAATTAACCTGATCTTACTGACCTTGTATTCGCCGCAAAGCTCCCGAAATCTGTGTAAAGAAGTAACGTTCCAAAAGAGCCTCAACCAACTAGTCTTCTTTGCTATTCTCTATTTACGATCGGAGTGAGTGTGGGCTCACACGTACAGCTCTTCCTCAAGGTGACTCTCCTTCCAACCAATTGAGAGAACCCAAAGCTAGTGTTTGTGATTTGTGAACAAGAGCTCTCAGGGAGTTTTAGATTCTCACTAGTAGAGTATCACTCTTAATCTCTCTATTGATCTAAATAACTCATTAGACTCACTCCCTATTTATAGAGGTTGGGTCTAGGGTCATTCCTTATCAGATAAGGTCTTAAAAATTCGAAACAGAACCAAATTTGGGTCTATATCAGATAAGATACGCGTAAAAACACGTGAAAACGAGCGATTTTTAATTCGTGCATAGGCAGGCCGAACTTTTTCATAGGCAGGCCGAACTTGCCTGATCGGCAGGCCGAACTTTAAGATCGGTATGCTGAACTGCCGAAATAAAAATCACGCGAATCTTTTATTTTTCCACCCGAGATTCTATAAGATAAAGCCTCAGTTTTAATTCAAATAACCCAATAGAGAAGTTATCTAATTAAAACAACTTTATCTAGATAATCTCTAAGAAATAAATAGATTCCTAATAATTCTATAAGTTTATCTTGATTTAATTTATCCAAAATTAAATCAACTGATAAACAGACAAGAATTATCTGACCCCAATAATTCAACAAGTTTATCTTGAATTAATT
>CAMOHE010023335.1:0-12400 GCA_946598075.1 Artocarpus hirsutus
GCTTCGAATGGGCGATGGATCCTTGATCTCAGCGGAAGCAGTGGGAGATGTCCATCTTTACTTTGATAATTATAGGAATTTAATTTTGCGAGATTGTTTTTATGTTCCTAAATTTAAAAGGAATTTAATTTCTGTAGCTTGTTTATTTAAAGACTCTTATTTAGTTTCTTTAAATAATAAAGTGGTGATTCGTAAAAACAAATCTTTTATCTATTCTGGATGGATGTAAAATAATCTATATTTTATCAAACCTAAGATGGACTTACTACTCAATGCTGAGATGAATGATAATAACTCTAAAAGGCCTAAAACTTCTCATTCTAATAAGACTTATCTTTGGCATTTGCGCCTTGGTCATATTAACCTGAATAGGATACAAAGGATGGACCTTTAAGTCACTTAAAGGTGGAATCTATACCTCAATGTGAATCTTATTTGGAGGGTAAAATGACCAAAATACCATTTGGGTCTAAGGGCAATAGGGCCGAAGGGGTTCTAGAACTTGTGCATAGTGATGTTTGCGGACCGATGAACATCCGGGCACGAGGAGGGTATGAGTATTTCGTCACTTTTATTGATGACTACTCAAGGTATGGGTATGTGTACCTGATGCACCACAAAAGCGAAACTTTTGACAAGTTTAGGGAGTTTCGGGCCCGAAACTATTAATTATCACTTGTCCTCCTGAGCCTACGGGAGACTCAACTAATGGCTAGCATGAATAATCTGCTGCAGGCTTAACATGAGGATTATGAGACTGCTAAGCAGATCTTGGATAATCTACAAGACATGTTTGGAGGCCAAGCCATAACAAAGCGGCAAGGGGTGCTTCGAAAACTTCTTAACTGTAAACAGAGCCCGGGGACATCTGTAAAGGAGCACATGATGTTAGTTATGGGTTACCTCGTTGAGGCACAAACCCATAGAGCTGATATCGATGCTGAAACTCAGATGACTATAGTCTTTGAGACTTTGTCAAAGGAATTTATTCCATTTAGAGCTACTTTTAATTTAAGCAATAGGCTGGATATGACCTTAACAGAATTAATGAAACAGTTATAGGAGTTCGAACTGCTGATCAGGGAGTCTCCTGCTGGTGGAGAGGCCAATTTGGTAGCTGCTTCTGGTTCCAATCCCAATTCTGGGAATGGAAAGAAACAACGGGCCAAGAATGGAAAGTCTTCTATTCTTGCTAATAACAAGAGTAAGAAGAAAAAGAAGAAGAACCCAAGGAAGCTTAAGTGCTTCTTCTGCGGGAAGGTTGGGTACATAAAGAAGCATTGCAAGGACTTTCTTTCCAAAGGAGGTAGGTGTGATCTTTTGTATTTAGAAACTTGTTTGGTTGAGGAATCTAGTGACACTTGGGTCATAGATTCTGGTGCAACTAATCATGTTTGTGTTTCTCTACAGGGGTTCAAAGAAACGAGAAGTCTGCTTCATGAAGACTTCACGCTTCGGATAGGCGATGGATCCTTGGTCTCAGCAGAAACAGTGGGAGATGTCCATCTTCACTTTGATAATTATAGGAATTTAATTTTGCAAAATTGTTTTTATGTTCCTAAATTTAAAAGGAATTTAATTTATGTAGCTTGTTTATTTAAAGACTCTTATTTAGTTTCTTTTAATAATAAAGTAGTGATTCGTAAAAACAAATCTTTTATCTGTTCTGCGGGCGGAAGTGGTGTTGTTTTCAACGCCCTCTGTTGTCTTGAAAATTTGCCTCACAATAGCCACCGGGCTCACTTTGAGGAAACTGTTCCGGTAATGCATGGTCAACAGACTCTCATGCTCCTTTATCTTATGGTTGGCATCCTCCTCGGTGTCATTTTGGGGGTCAAAATATCAAATCCTCGTAGGGCAATGTCCTAAATGTTCCACTCCAGCAAGGCATATATGTACTTGAGTTGTGTATGCTAAGTAGGCTGTTGTTTCGACTTTGTTAAAATATTAGTCGGAATAATATCTATAGCCGGAATATAGCCGACTGAATATCGTATGCCCTAATAATCATGCTCACACCTCGACAAGGGAAGTTACCTACTTGGGCAACATATCGATGTAACATAATGTTATTTGTTTTGTTATAATAATTAGATGCGGATCAGTGTAATTTGAAATTTGTGCACGTGGTTCTTCGATGCAGCAAACATCCGGATAGCATTTGTGGACGTTATAGTTACAAGCCAACCATCCCAGTATTACAAAGGGACGGTTTTAGAAGCCATATATCCGTTTGTGCCCCCAAGTGCATATTGAAGTTAGAATATGGAGCACAATTTTTAGTAGTTGATGAGTTGTTATGTGACATGTATCAATTAAGAATCACATGGAATTAGATCAAGCTAAAGCCCGCTTTAGTGGAATTCAAGAATGTTAAAATTGGGAACCATTAGCTATATGGAGGTTTATGGGTACCAGGGTGGAGCCATTTTTTTTTTTTTTGAAAAAAAAAAACAAGGGGCATAAGTTAAGAATGCGAAAACTCTAAAAACTATCGACACTACAAAATAGTTAGGAGTAAATCTATATTTGATTTGTTAACTTTTTTTTACTAAATTTTCTTTTAAGTTTAGTTTTTTCTTGATGCATGCTCTATTCTCTTCGAAGTGTAATTTAGTTTTTTTTTTTTTTTTTTTTTTTTTTTTAAGGAAGAATAGATCACTTGTATAGAAAGTTTGTGGTGGAGCAAAACTGATAACAAATTATTAAAGGAGTGCCCAATAGATGCATAGAAATAGGGTTAAGTTTACAACCTGCCAAGAAAATTATTTTAATAAGTCAATTAGGAAAATTATTTTAGTAAGTGCGAAATAGATCCATGCAAAGAGGCTTATGAAGTTCATGTATATTAAAAAAAATTATTGTTTTAGAGGAGTAAAAGAGTAAAACTTGAATACATTTGAGAAACATAGAAATTGGGGCAAATTATTATCAAGAAATTAATAAGGTACATTTAAAAAATAATTTAAATAGGAATAAATTATAGGAACTAATTTGTTGATGATGGAGGCATATATATAATTTTTTGAATGCGAGGGGGCAAATCTGAAAAGTTTTTAAAAACTATAGGCAAAAAGACAAGTCATCAAAATTGCAGGTGGCATAAGTTACCTCAAAACTATGATGGGTACATTTTGTTGATATTGATACGTAGGTTCCATAAATGTGTACATTTAAGCTCAAACTTGTCAGATCCGGTTGATGACGTGACAAACTAATTAAGTTAATCAAACCAAGATTTAATTAATTATTAGCAAAATAAATGAAACGTGATAAAATTTAGAGCAAAATAAAATAGATAAAACAGTTAAGAGCTAGTCAGTCACACTAGACCCACATTTGTGCACATACATAGTATCGACATAATTACATACAACCACAGTCCAATCTAAAGAGAATGATTAAATATTACATGCCTTAATCTGATAAATAAATAACCTAATTAAAGACTCCTATGATCCACGCATCTGCTCGGTAGAGTCTCGATCAACCCTATGCTGTAATTCACCTAGTGGGAGGATTTTAAAACAAATAAAACTGTGAGTAGAATGCTCAGTAAGACTAAATTTTGAAAACATTAAATTTTTAATATGAAATTCATTATTAACAAAAAGATTATACAATGCAGTAAATTAAAATTATTAATCTCATTCTTACCATTTGGTCTATTATCTATCCAGAAATAACCTCATCATTTGTCTTAGGCAAAGTCATAATAATTACCACCGTTGTGATCCAACTGAGTTTCGAGACCTATCCCAAAGTCGCTTTCTACACAACCCAATCTCTGAATGTGACATCATGCCCTAATATATCATTCTAAACAGCACATCTACTTGTTTAGTACTATTCCTTTAATTAAGTCTCTTATTACCAAGTTTCCCATTTATATTCATTATTCTGTTCATTATGATCGTTTTATTATTCATCAGCTATCAACAATAATTAAATCTACTCATTTAAATCATTTCTTAAAATATTTTCAAAAAACACTTTGTGAACAAATCCCTTTTGAAATCATGGCTAACAAAGAAGAGCGACTAGAGTCCTACCTCGTTATCCAGTACAAGAATGTAAATACCACAGTCTCAACCTGCTACACATCAATTCCCCGAAACCACGAACAACCTTAGATACAAACTAGATGCAACAATATCTAACTTAAATTATTCTATAATACAATACTATCTCATGGTGTCTTAGTGTGCTTTTAAAATCCAAGAAATCATGCCATATGGTGAAAATCTCTATTTGTGGTTTAAATAGTGAAAAACCGATAGAAAATAGTCATTTTCCTATAGTCTGGTTGATCTACCAATATCGTTGGTCTGGCCTGTTGAACTGTTAAATTTGGCCTATCGACCATCTGTGTTTGGCTTGCTGAACCTGCTTGAGTCTAGCCTACCAAAGATATGAACCCGGTTTGCCAAACTCAAGTTTGGCCTGATGATCTGTCGAAATCTAGAAAATTTCAGATTTCGAGCCTCAACTTCCTTGAGCTTTCCAAGCTAGATTTAACCCTTTTTTTACCATTTCAAAGCTAGAAAACATGCAAGAATCAGTAAGAAATAATCCTAAACTTATTTAGATCAAAATCCCCAAATGTAAATTTAACGTCACCAATGATTTGAAAATAAAAAAAATGTCAAAACTTGGTTATATTGATTTTAGCTCAAATTAAGTTTAGATTCATGAAAAAACACGTCCTACAACCTCAAATTAAACATTATCTAAACTCATCAAGTCTCCGATTACAATATGTAAGAAAGATTAAAAATTTTAAAACTAAACTTTAAAATTTGAAATTTCAAAAGAGAGAGAGAGTAAGCTAACCTAATGGACGTTTTACAAGGATTCTTAAAGGCGTTAGCTTCGATTCCTTGCGCCAAAACAACAAGAAATTCAGAGAAAGAGAGGGAAGAGAGAGAGTCGGTGAGAGAGAGAGGAGAGAGCAAAGAGTGAGAGAGTGAGAAAAATGAGGGAGGGGAGAGAATTAATAAAAATAATTAAAAATTAAATTAATTAAAAAATATCATAAATTAATTAGATTGAGTTGAAATCATATTAACATAGGTTAATTTATTATTTACTCTAACGATGTTTAATTAAATTTTTTGGCGTTACAAGAACTATGTCTCCTACCTGTATAGTAGTGGTATCATTGCAGGGTTGCATTCCCCAGATCTGATTTTGGAATTGACAATAATAGACTACAAGCCTTTGCTTTAAGTCTGACATTCGCCTACTCTGTAAGTTACACTGTTGACATGAGAGATTGGGTGGGTACAAGTTTGATAAGCTACGTTCACATAAGTCTAACCTATGGTAACTTTACAGCTAGTCAATTATAATCTCAAAACGAGAACCACATCACAGTTAGATTGTAATGGCAAGTACGATGGATCAAACTAACTTAAAATTAGACTTTTATAAAACGCTTTGCTTGGGTTTGGGATAATTACTTATAGAATACGGCGAAAACTGGATTTTTAGATGTAGCTGTAACAAATACCCCGAAAGCATGTTAATAAAAAAGATAAAAATATATTTTGTAATATGATTAAATCATTGCAGTGGCTATCTCCTAGCTAATAAAATCTCTCTCAGTTGCTTTTGTATCAATTGAGATGTTGCGCCACGTGTTATTTAGAAGCAATTAAATTCTGGGGAAAAAAAATCAATAACAACAACAATAAGTATATCGTTGACAAATTCCAAATGCTAAACGAATAAATTGCTTCAATACAAGAATTAAAACCAACTACCTCTTTTAAACTTACAAAGTGGCTGCAAGCAGGAAAAAAAATCCATGAAAATTCGTTCATTTTCTATACAACATAAGTTTCGAAGACTTGAAACGAGAGGAAAAAATTTGTAATGGAAACTTGGCATTGGACGAAAGATGTAAAGAGAAATTCAATTTTTTTTTTTTTTTTAAATACGAAGCCATTAACCTCCCACCCCGCGTTCAGAACTCCAGACTTACAAAGGCTGCAAAACAACAATAGTTTTACGCAACTACGAAAAGTGAATTTTTACATATTAAATGCTGATGTTCGTCACAAAATAACGCGGAGTTTCTAGTTTAATGGAAATAATGGCACCTTTTTTAATTTTTGTTAAATTATGTTTAGTGGTATTGTCACACCCCAAAATACAGTTGGTGACATAGTGGTTGATTAGATTAATTAAATCAAAGTTTTAACTAAAAGTACAAGTTTAAGGATTTTATTAGTAGTAAAAAATAAGGTATTTTGAAATCTTTTAAATCAAACATTTATAATAACTAAACAAATAAGACGATATAAAATGAAATAAAATAATAAAGGAGGAGGAATACACGTTGGGTTCTACTGACCCACAATTTGTATACACATATAGTATTGACAATGTTTAAATTACATTCATAGTCCAAGATAAAGAGATATTAAAGTAATACATGCATTGATTATTTATAAAATAACCCACCCAGGGTCTTTTATAGTCCACGAGTCTAGTTGATAGACTCTCCATCTGTCTTAACTCAATTCCACCTAGAGGGGAAAAATGTTTAAAAACAAATAAAAAGTGAGCGAAAGGCTCAGTAGGACTATATGTTAAATACAGATAAATAATTTAAACAGAGAATGTACCTTTCAAAGGAAATGAATTAGAAAATAAAATTAAATAGATAAACAAATGAAATCATTTATGCAAATTTTCATTTTAAAAATTGTTCATCCAGAAAGTACATTTTTATCTTTTTCTAGGCAAACCATAATATTTACCACCGAAGTGGCCCAGTTGAGTTTCACAACTTGCCCTTAAGGTCGTGCACTACACGACCTGATCTTAGATATGGCATCATGCCTTAATATATATATATATATATATATATATACACCTTTCTATAATTATTAAAATCTCTTTTTATCAAGTATTCTCATTTATATTCATTGTGAGGTTTATAATGAAAATCTCCTCAATCTACTGTTTATAAAAACTGTCAATGAAATCCTTTTTTTCCTCAATTCATCATTGAAACATTTGTGTTAAAATCTCTTTTGAGGCCAAATCATTTTAAAAACTGGGTTACCAACGAAAATGGGTAGAAGTCCTACCTCGATACTCGTGCTGGTGTCCCACACCGTAATCCCGATCCACTACACGTCAGCTCGATGGATCCGCGAACTACCTTAAATGGGAACTAAGTTTATCAACATCTAGCTTGAGGTATCTTATGTTACTAAATCATCTCACGATGTCCTAGTGTGCCATTTAAGTCCACAAAATCATATTAGAGGTTTAAAATTGTCTTTCGGGGTTCAAAACAGTGAAAACAAGTGAAAAATAACAAAATTCCACCATGCTCGATCGGCCTATCGGTCAACTTGGTTCAGCCAACCAAACTGTGCAGTTTGGTCTATCGAAAAACCAAGTCTGGTCGGCTGAAATTTTCTAGGTTTGGCCTGCCGGTCGTATGAATCTGGCCTACCGAACTTATGAATTCGGCCTGCCGAACATGAACTTTGGCTTGCCGATCTGAAAAAATTCTAGAATTTTTCAATACGGGTTCTCGACCTCCCGAGCCCAAATCTTCATTCTAACCGGTTTTTATCGATTCTTAGGCATGAAAAACATCTATAGTTGATAGAAAAACATTATAGAATACTTTTAAACCAATTTAAACAAGATTTTCACAAAGATTTTGAAAAATCCCAAAATTGAAGAAAAATAGAGAAAAATAGAAAATCTTGATTTAAATCCGATTTTCTTCAAATAAGCTTACATTCTAGGTACTTTAAGTTTCTCTAACTTAGATTAAAGGTTTTTTAAACTTAAATGAGCTTAAATTTCAAAATGCAAGAAAAATTGAAAAATTGAAAAAGTTTTGAAATTTTTGAAAACTAACCTTGATTTAATCTTCAAATCGTGTTTTTGATCGTCCAAGCACGTTCCTGAGCTTCCAATCAATTGAAAACCAAAGCTTGTGCTTGATTTTTGAATCAAAATTTGATAGGAAGAGAGAGAGAGAGAGTGAGATGCAAGAGAGAGAGAGAGAGAGAGCGTGAAAAAGAAAAAGGGAGAGAGAGAGTTTAAATAAACAAAGAGAGAGAAGCGAAGCCAGTAAAAGAATCCATGTACCGTCTATAGTTTTAAAAAAGGACATGGTTGGTACTTGACAAATTGTTTTATTCCAAAAATTTAAAATAATAATTAGAAGTGGTTGAAAATCATTAAAATAGTTAGGAGCAACATTAATTTAAAAATGTCACAAAATAGCCAAGTTAAGTTTAAAAATACATCATGGCAGACTAATTCACCACTTTACATACTAATATCACTTAATAAATTTTGGGACATTACAGCTCTCCGTCCCTAAAAGAAATTTTGCCCTCAAAATTTGCCAATCGGTTCATAAACAAAACAAATACAGATACAGCTTCCGCATAGTCGACTCTAATTCCTAGGTTGCCTTATCAACCCTATGGTGCCATCACACCACATGCACTAACGAAATTTCTTGACGTCATGAACTTAACACCTTTCAAGCGATATTCTAAACCGACACCTCTTACCTACACATCGTGAATTAAGGCAATTTTGCCTGGCTTGAGCGGGCATCACTAGAGCATCGATGCGTGGAATATGACATGAATATGAGAGTTTGAGAGGGAGTCCGACGCGCAAGCAATCACTCCAACATGTCGAGAAATCTCAAATGATCCACCGTACCTTAGTGCAAGTTTCTCGCTCATTCCGAAACACGAAACTTACCTACACAGCAAGACCTTTAAGAGGACAGAATCCCTTACCTCGAGTTCTAAAGATTAGCATTTTCTGATCGCACAATTCTTTTGCCTACCTTGAACTGCTCTCAATTGATTACGTAACACAATAGCCCCCTTTTTGTTGTTCCCGCGGGTCTCTCCGGGTTCAATAATGGTCTCGTCTTTGATCCTGCCTAAATCATCGGTGATCAACATGACTGATTGCAGGGTACTTCGAATGGTGCTATCCTTATGCTTGCTTGGTAACTAGTTTGTAAGCAACTCCACCGAATGCAATTATCTCTTCCAATTTGTGATAAAATCCAAAACACATGCATGTAATGCATCCTTAAGAATCTAAATAACTCACTCAGACTGCCCAAAAGCCTCATTAGAACCTAAGTCTATGCCCGAAAGCTTCCTAAAGCTCCTCCAAGAACTTGCCTCGAACACGTCGGTCTGAAGAATATGAAATGCGTTGATTTCGTCAACTTGCCAATGATGACCCAAATCTCTTCATGTCTTTATTCCATCCTCGGCCACTCAATGAGGAAATCATCTCGACATGCTCCCATTTCCACCTAGGAATACAAAGCGGCTAAAACTAACCAGCGGACTTCTAAGGCTTGGCTGTTACCTAAAGACAAGCTACTTATTCGACCGCGTACTCTTGAACATCTTTCTTCATGCTTCTCTACTAGTACTGCCTTAGTAAACCGCAATACATCTTCGAGCTCCTAGGGTGACTAGCGAACAAAAACTTACAACCTTCATCCATCAAGGCCCTTGTCATTTCCTTAATCGTAGGCACTGCTAAACACTTCTCGAAATCCAACGACCCATCTATAGGAACTCTTTGATTTTTAGACTACTCCCTAGTCCGTATTCGCGTTCACATTTCCTGAAAATGCTAGTCTCATTATTGATTTTACTTTATCATCCGAACACGTGCTTAAGCTGAATCCTTAAGGTACGCTAATACCTAATCGAAGTCTCCACGGTACTATAGTCCATATTTGCTCACAGTAGCGTCTCTCTCCAATTCTTTAGTGCTAGATACACGTAGATCCCTAAAACCTCATGTTGAGCACGTCTACAACCATAATGGCCTTACCCAGATGATATTGCAACGAGATATCCTAGTCCTTTATACATTTCACCTTCCATTGCTGCCTCAAATTTGAATCTCTCTTAGTGAACAAATGCTTTGAGCCCCTATGATCCGAGAATACCTGAAATATCACTCCAGCTAGTGGCTTCTCTAGATTCCTTGAAGCGTAAACTACACGACCTCTAAATTGCGAGTAGGGAGGTCCTGATCATGAGGCTTTTACTGTTGCAATCCATAATCACAACTCATCCATGCTGTATCAACACACATCCAAACCTTTGTCCCACTACAGCGGTGTAGATCTCATAAAACTCATCACTATTCGATGTAGCCAATGTAGAAATGGCAGTTAATCGATCTCTCAACTATTAGAAAGCACATCTACATCCCTCGTTCCTTTCAAACCTATCACTTGTTCTGATCAACTGCGTCAATGGAGCCGCTACCTTTAGGGAAACCCTTCGCGAACTTTTCTATAGTACTTGGCAAGTCTTAAAAAGCTGTGAATCTCAATCGTGATCTTCAGTTGCCACCCACCGTACTATAGCCTCAATCTTAGATGAATCTACTAAGACACCTTATTGAAAATGATATGCTTCAAACTTGACCTTCTGGGCATGCAGTTGATGCTTCCAAATCGCAAATATGTTCTTGAGAAGTATCAGGAACTCCCTAGCTGGTTAAATAACTCATCGATCTTGGGCCTGGGATATTCGTCCTTCATGGTGATCTAATTCAGCTACTGATAATCCAACGCGCAACCTAAGCGCAAAATTGTGCCTCTTGGCAAACGAAATTGATGCATCCTACGCAATCCTGAATATATCCTCTGCCTGTAAGTTCCTGAAGTTGTTTCCTTAATTCCCTCATTCCAGCTAGCACCAAATGACATGGTGCTACGAAAATCAAAACGGTCCTTGGGAATAACTTGATGCCAACTTAATCCTCTCGATGCAATGCTAATCATGACAACCCATTGGGGAAGACATCCTCGAACTCTTTAACCACTGATGTTGCTACATTCCTTCATACGGCATCAGATTTCTCCCCTAGATCTAACAAAAACATATATATATGTATATATATATTATCGATATATAGCATGCTAGATTTCCCTCGCACATCTTGACACGTTTTCGTGAGTTACTCACTCATTACTCAATCGTTACCACCTTGGTATGCGATCGTCGTCCCCTTATCGATCCCTAGGGTTACCTATTTAGTGCGACAACTACAGTTGCACATTTTTAGACAACTCATCCATTCCTAAGATCAATCATAAGTACTCATGGGGATTATAATCAAATTACTTCTCGAAGTTCCATCCCCAATCATTACTTACAAGATTCACACACAACCGCTCCAAGGGTGAGGTAACTACCGAGGGTTCATCAATTTCCTCTATTTCTATTCCTAAGGCATGCACAAATGGACTCAAAACAAGAGGACAAATGGCACCATTGTCAAAGAAACAAAACTAAAGACTAAGGACTTGGAACCGTACTGTCGACTGTTATGTCACTAGTATGAGTTTCCAAACTCCCTAAAGTTACAATGCAACTTGAACTGGAGCCTCTTCCTTTTCCTCTGCTAACGCTACTATGTCTTGGGTTCATCAGTCGATACTGCTGCAGAGAAAACTGATGAGGTTGAAACCGAAGGAGTTGCTGAGGTGGAGATAAAAAACTAAGGTTGATGCTGACGGCTTACACCCTCTCTGGTCTGAGATCCTTGTCGAGCATTTCTTAGTGGATAGCTTCTCCTGATGTGCCTTGGCTGTTGCAAAAATGACAAGAATTGCTTCACTCGTTGCTAGATGTACTACTGCTTCCATTGCTACGCTACCATGCCAATTCTTTACCTAAGCTTGATGATCGCTACCTCTCTTGTTGCTCTGCTAGGGTCCTCCTGATGCTCTCGCCTGATCCTTGTAGTAGTGAGCGTGATCTGCTTCTACCAATAAAGCTAACAACTCTAACCTACTAGAATTCCAAAGTCGCAAGACCACATGTTGCCGTTGAATGAATGCCTTAAAGCCCTTCCTGGAACTTGATACACTCTTCACGTTTAGATACCATGGCGAACAGAGCAAACTTGGCCAACTCATCAAACTATACCTTGTATTCTTGAACCATCATATCACCTTATCCTATTCGGTAGAATTCGATGACTCTTCAATCTCTGCATCCCTGCGGAGGTAACACTCACGAAATAATTCCTTAGATCTTTCCCCACCGATATTCCTGCCTTTCTTCAAACACTTCATTTACTTTTACAGGAATCAACATTGCCTATCAACTTATAAGTCAAGAATTCCACTTAACATATTACCGGTACACCAAGGGCATCCATACGTTTTACTACTGAGTCTAACCGGTCTTCAGCCACCTGCAGACCCTTATTTTCCACCGAAAGTTGGGGTAAACACATGCCTAAGCTCCTTTGTAATGACCCAAAAAATTCAAAAATTAATAACTATGATTAATTAAGGATTTTTCCCTTATTACTCAGCTAAGAGCGTAAGAAAATACAAACTTAG
>CAMOHE010023338.1:326-32854 GCA_946598075.1 Artocarpus hirsutus
ACCTCTTAAGGGAGGTTTGAGGTTCGGACCCGAGGGACGCAAAAGAAAAACCCTGAGGGGCCAGAGGGCCCCAGAGGAGACAGTACGGATGAGTGGGCGGCACATGGATGGTCTACCAATAAGAGCCATAAGTCCGTAGGCCCTGTAAGATGGGTCCTATGAAGGCTTGAGAGAGTATGCCCGGGCCGGACGCCACAGAACATGAATATGCCTATTTTATTTTTGTCTAATTAGACTTTAACTCACTTAGAAAGTTTAAAGTTTAATTGAAATTAGAAAAAATAGGTACGAAGGAAATTAGAGCAAAATAGAGCCGAAAAGACCCACTTAAAAAAGTAGGCCCAACACTAGGAAAAATTGTGACTCCTGCCATAACTGCTCGCCCGAGGGAACCCTGCTACGGGGTCATGTGACTCCTACCATTGGAGAAAAATTATGCCTCAATCAAGTGCAGGTCAGAGGGGAACCCAACCCCAAGGTCTAAGCCTTGCCTGATAATGGCAAGGCAAAGCTCCTGCTGCTTGGATACCCCTGTGGCCAAACACTTTAAATAGCACTCCTAGGTCGGCTAATCATACATGCCCAATCCCGTGCTGAAGACCAAATTCAAATCTAGAAGGAACATCTTCTACGGCAGGAAGTTGTCACATATGGTTGCTCATGTGAAACCAGGCCTAGAACCACCCTCAACTAAATGCTTGAAGTGGGAGGACCTCAATCAAATTAGATCTTTATTTTCCTGTATAAATACCCCTTTTAACACCCTTAAAAGGAGACTAATAAACCCCATCCTACTCAGACCATCAAGAACAAACCACTATAACCAGCATAACCACTATCTTCTCTATCATCATCTCCACTCAAAAACCTCCATAGCCATCATTCCTCTTAGGATAAGCCACCACGAATCACCATTGAACTGCCTTAGAACACCTGTAAGCTTATTTTTGACCTCAAAACCATCTAGAAAGAACACTACTACAACTTAAGTTCGTTACCTCCATTCGCCAGAAAACTGAAAGTTCTATGTTTGCACACTAATTCACCATTTTACACTCTAATACCATTTAATCAACTTCGAGGTGTTACAAGTATCACCAAATCTCTCTAAAACAACCCATTTCTATGACTCAAATAACCTTCATGCATGAAGAAGATCAAAACCACCATCAATAGATTGCCACATTTTTTTTCTCTAAAACCTCTTTCTAAGCTTTAAACTACCTCACTCGTCGAAGTCACTCTCCTATGGGACTGTTCCACTAGTGGGATTCACAAACTATTCAATTCCATTAAAATACCACATCTTGACCAAATAGGCATATTATCACCACTAAGTACGTAGAGAATTCCTCCATAACTATTCACATTCTTGTCCTACGCCATGTACATCGTCAGAGGCCTCTTTTGGCAAAGCTTTCATGTCCAATGACCAGAATCGCAATGGGTCTCATCCTCGAACTCGATTGTCTTTAGGGCTAATCGGGTTTAGCCATAACCAAGTTGGAGCCACTATAAGGTGAGCCTAAACGGCCCATTTTGCAGCCCTCAATGCCCAAACAGTTGTAGCAGACTTGATCAACACCATCACCTGATTCGTAGCCACCTCAGCTCCTGTCAGACAATACTCGTGCCAACAGGAGGAGATCACAAAGTCCGCATTCTCCACGTGTGAAGGCCCGCAACAAAAGTGCCCCAACATGGTATAATATTTTTTCTCATAAAACTTGAATTTCAAAACAAGGTTGAACTGTGTTCCCAAACATTCTAGTTAGTAAATCGATACCAAAACATTTTATATTAGAGATGCAAAACAGGCCAGGCTTGATGGACTAGCATGGACATGATACGCTGAAAGGTAGGCATAATATGATATGACGCGATTTTAAATGGCCCTAGCCTAGCACGTTTATTAAATGAGTCAGCTTGACGTGATTTTTAGATACGAAGCACATTAAAGGCATAGTATGCTAAGAGCATGGCACAAGCACGAGCACGGACATGATAAGTGGCATGACAATCACACGATATTATTGCTCTTTTATTATGTATTTCTAATAGTTTTTTTTAAAAAAATTTATAATATACTATTTTTTTCTAAACACGCTTTTTTCTCATTTGAATTTTTCTATATTTTACTTTGTTATAAGTTGCAATTTTAATTGTGTTTGATACTTATATTTCTTGTTTACCTATAATTTTGCTATTAGGTATAATTAAAGCACGAGCACATTGAGGGCACAACACAAATATATCGTGGGCCAAGCTTGATGCAATAAATAAAAAAAGTAACATGGTTCAGCATGACATAATAAATAAATAGGCCGACCCAAACACAACACGAAGCACGTTTGGGCTCAATTTAAACGGTTGGGACCAAGCCGATATGTTTAACATCTGTAATTTAGATAAAAATTGGGACCTTAATCACTTCTACGCTTTGTTAACTACCCTTCAAATACGTGACAACAATTGCTTCTTTTTTTTTGGATGCTCTACTAGTAATGTTTAATAGTCTAATTAGCCTCAAAATCAGCATAATGTTATTTAGAAACTGATCTATTTTCCAAGCCTCATTATCCTTTAGGCCAATTGCCTGATTGGTGGGCCTTGTTCTTTGCCCTGAGCCTGTATGGGTTGAACAACTTAGTAGCAGCAGTCCCACAGCAGAAGAAGTTTGCTCAGTGAAAACTGTGAAACAACTATTTTATTTTGGCTTTTAGGGGAAAAAAATATTCTACAACGGGAGCACCCGACCGTAATCCCTTATTGATCTTAACCACACAATTCAAATTAGATGCATATAAAATATAGGACGGCGCTGTCTGAAAAAGAAAAAATATTTCTTATAATTTTTAATCATACAGTCTAAATCAAACATGTATGAAACAGTAGAACGGCGTCGTCTGAAAAGATTCTCTTGTAATTTTCAATCTCACACAATATATATTGTCGATTTGAGTTTATTGACTGTAATAAATTAGATTTAACAGGTTTACTGTAGAATCTCTTGAATACATACACACACATACGTATATATGGTTTTGATTATCAAAAATAAAATTCTCTTGCCTTCTTTGGTCACCCTAAATATTTATTACTTTTATGCTTGCATGCTAAATTTATAATGAAAGTGATAAAGCATACATGGCTCATCCATGTTAATATATAATTTTTTTTAATGTAACAATTTCTGGTTGAAGTGTGGCGTGTTACGTTTGGCAACTTTATTTGACTTTCTTTGGTAAACTTGATTAAAGTCAAACAAAGAGTAGGGCCAATCTCTTATTCCCCAACTAACCAGAAAGTTCTTTTCTACCCAAAAAAATAAATAATAATAATAATAAAATAATTAGAATGTTTTGAAGTAAAAAAATAGTTAGAAAGTTTATTATATCATGAGCACTTCTAAGTCATGCTGGGATCCTTTATTTTTTTTAAAATTAAATAAGTTCTTTGTTTCTTTCTATCTTTCTTATAGAAGTGTCTTATATAATTAGTTGATTGATACTTCAAACATGTCTTAAAGGATATTGTTTTTAAATTATATAATATGGATTTGGTATTATAAACACTAGTTTTTCTAAATAAAAAATAAGAGATGGAGTTTTAATTTTCCTTCTTTAATGAAGTCAAATGTAAAAGTACCGTTTTAACAGAGACCGTTAAAATATACCTCCAACCACGTAGACGCTAGTTTGTCAACCCACTAGTTCAATAAAACAGAGAGTACTTTCAACATCTTAAAATTACTCACTGCATAATCAACTTTCCAAATTAGCTGAGGAATAGAAGAAACTGACCCTACTCTTTGGCACTTTGACCCACCCTTAAAAAAAGTCAAATAAAGTTGTCAAGATATACACATCACACTTACAATCAAAAGCCCGACACTTTATGGGCGTTTAGAAGAGTGACGAGAACAAGTAGTGGAAACTATTTTTACTGTAGTATGTGAGAGTTGTATATTGTAGTAATTTTTTTATTGTTACTGTAGTATATGAGAACTTTTTACAGTTTATAACTGAGTTTGTGGTGGGAACTAAGTGGTTCCCACCGCTGCCAAACACCCTTTTTATCATGGTTGTTGTTGTTATTTTTATTATTATTTATGTCCTATGTCATTTTTTCTAGGAATCTAACACAAATGCTTGTTTAGATTATATCGTCTCTGTGCTTTTTCCTTTCTTTACTTTGATTATTAAATTATTTTGCTGGAATTCTCCTTTCCTTTCTGAGCTTATCTATGCTGCTTACAAATGTTTATTTTTGATGGAATAAATATGATTAATGGTATCTCCACGTCCTTTAACAATATAATAAAAATTAAAAGAGCCTTTTTTTTAAGGATAGTATTGCGACCATTAATAGAATGAAAAAAGCCTTGATCCTGCGCCCTCTTCATTCAAAAAGCTATGGATTTCAAAAGTCCGTTTAGCAATACTCAAACACAAGACTAAATGAAAAACAAAGTCCTCAAGTAGATTTTTTTTTTTTTTTGGTAGCCATGCCACCACCACCTTGTCTCACAAACATTATGTTACAAGTGCATAAGCACTATGTTAATAATTTTTTGGAAAAAGAGGATAAAAGTTAAAAAAAAATTGCATATAAAAAAAGTTTTAATTTTAGCTTGAATTGCATGGCATGCAACGCGGCCACGTGGTAGAATCTTAACCTTATACTTTCAGAATCCAAGCAAATGTCTCTCTGCTCCTCTTGTGGATCAAGTGCCTTTGCTTGCTGTCTTGATGGCAAGCGCTTTCTTTTACAACTACCACCGAACTTTCTCTCTCCTGTCTCTCTCTATCTTCTCTCTCTAAAGCCACATTTCCTCTCAGCAAATGTTTCTTTCTTGTTCTCTTGTTATTTACTTTGGATTCTTGGATTGCCGTTTACAGTAAAAGGAGGAAAAGGAGCACAAACTTGGAAAGAAAAGCACTTGCCCTCAAATTTATTCAATCGATCTAACCGATATAAGCGGTTTGTGGGTCTCCACAGCTAAAGCTTTTATTTTACTTCTAATGGGGTACCTCTGAATTTCTTATGTTTTTTTATTTGGTTGTTTTTTGGCTCATGAACAGGGAAATTATCTGTTGTTTTCTGAAACTTTCTTGCATGGTTTGAATAATGAATATTTCTGTCGCTTTTCTGAAAATTTTGCCATATTTTATAAACTGGAAGGTTATTTTATGTGCTTTTTGGTTTATTTTATTTAATTATTTAATTATTTCTTTGTGATGAATCTGTATAAAAACAAACCAAAGATTTCTTCTTCCTTGTTCTAGCCACTCAAAGAAATGAAAAATGCCTGCTGTATATTCTACAAGATTTAGTCATATTTCAAGAGACAACCCCAAACCAGTCATCTGTAATTATTTCATCTGACAAATTAAGTGCAGTTAAAATTACTGTATATGTTTAATTGATTTAGAGGAATTCAGGGACATATTAAAGTGGGGTGAGAAAGTAATCAGTTGCACTGCAAAACCTTCTTATTCCAAACCGGATATTGATCACATGAGTATAATCTTTATTGTATTAATTCTCTTATTTTTATGCTCAAAATCAAATAATGTAGGATATAAATGAGCTTTTAAATACTTCAAAATGCTAAAATTTCCAAACCCAAATGGCAGAATTGAAATTTGAGGACATGCCCAATATAATCAGACTCATGGCAGGCTTGAATTGTAAGAATATTAATTCATGGTAATTGAGGTGTGCTTTTTTTTTTTTTTTTTGCATTTATTGTTCGAGTGTACAGGGTTGTTTCTTGTTTCTTGTATTTAATTCCACTCTTGACATTTAGGATTGAAGTATTTGATTGTTTCTTTACTTAGTTCCTCTCTTCATAGAATCATATTTAGAAAGAAAGAGGTCAATTTGGAGTTAGAACTAGGCATGATGATCACTTTTAGCAGTGAATATTGGGGAGATCACTTTGTTTTCGCTTTCTGTTATGTAGTTAAGCTACTCTATCGTTGTTGTTTCACTTTACTTTAATATTGATTCTTCAATGTCTGAAGATAATTGTTTGGAGGCTTAAGGTATTGTATAACCGTGAGAAATCCCGCTTTGAGTGACTTCCAATTAATTGTTTGCAACACGTCCCTACTGCAATTTTCACATTCTCGTCCACCTTCTGTCGATTTGTAATCCAAAATGTTAATGATTTTTTTTTTTTTGGTTTCTTGTATTCATGGTTTGTATGCTTAGCATGAGAGAAAGTACTAATCTGGTAACTTTTTTGGCAATAGCAGGATTGCTCATTTAAGAGTATATTGATCTAAAAAAATGAATGCAGACAATGAGAACATAGAACCGCTGGTGACCGATTTAGGACTTGCTCTGGGATATTCCAGTCAATGCATACAGAGAAGACTGAACAATGATTCAGGCGCAGGTGCAAATGCAGGTTCACGGTTAAACATGACATTTGTTGCCAACAACCCCTTGTCCGAACTAGTTTGGTCTCCACATAAAGGTTTGGGTCTAAATGTGCTGAGTCCAGCTTTGCAGATACAAAAACCTCACTTTTCTTGGGGTGCAGGTCCAAGCAATGTGGCACTTTTACCAGCGCAAGTCATCATGGGAAGGAAGTCTGCTGCCGACAAACACACTACAGGTGGAGGGGATTTCCCAATGTCAAATAGCTTTTCACTTCAAATGGCGAGTGAAGTTGCTGGTGCCATGCCTGTAGGTGAGAATAGTTTCTTGAGATAGGCCAAGTCAAGTTAAAAGAAGGCAAAACAAGCAATCAAGTGTAGAGTGAAGGATGTGACGATTCTTTTAAGAGTTGAATTTGGTTTATTTGGAACCTGTTTGTTCGGGTTTGAGCCACAACTCTCAATTTAAAACTGGGAATCTAATCCAGATTTCTCTATCCGGAATTCTGAGCACAGTTTTTTTTTTTTTTTTTTTCCCTCTACCAAACACCAATTTAGAATAGATTCCCGGTTCAAATTGCATGGGCATTGTGATCCAAACACATCAAACAAACAAGCCCTTATTGATTCAAGTTTCTGGGGTCTGAGGAGCTTATTATTTGTGCCAGAAACTGGTGGTGATATGGAGGAAATAAATACAGCTCTTGGAGCAGCTGTGATGCATACTGATCAAAAGGAGGAGCTAGGAGAAAGTAAAGGAGTCGGCGTTTCTGGTTTTGTTGACTCCCAAATAGCCAAAACAACTGAGACGAGGGAAGACTGTTTGTCAACTCTTCCAGGTGAAATCTACTATCAGATAAACATTTTTTTTTTATATTGAGGGAAAATAAATTCACCAGTTAAGTAATGAATCTAGAAAACACTAGCAAGTTTTTTGTGTGAATATATAAAACTGTTAATCATTTACAATTGCTTCTGAAGCAAGATTACTTATTGCTCAAATTTGAAAGATGAGCAAAGTTCTAAAACCATTTACTTGATCTCTATCAAGCTTGCAAATGTTGTGTCAGACCAAAGATGGTTTGGCTCTTCATTGATATTTATCTAAATATGATATTGAAATGCTGATTTACTTCCAGGTCAAGTTAACAGGAAAAAGACTGATATCTTATCGATAAACTATGATCACCATAAACCCGAAGAGGTTGAAATTGAACCGTCATCAGCGGATCCTATTGGTGGAGACAGAAACGTCAACAATAGCAAAAATTACTCGCTGCACATGAATTATACTTTGACCTCAGAAGCACACTGCGTTAATGTATCTGAAAGAGTCCCCGGTGATCCAATAGAGAATCAGACTTTCCAACGCAGAAGAAAGTCTTTCGAGAAAATCGAGTCAACTTCTGAGAATATTTGCAGTGCTGCAAATGACACTGTAGGGTTGGAATTTTCTCCGGAAGTTAAAGGAGGTTCTCAACAGGCTGCTGAAGATGTACCTCCCTCAAGCAAGACCATTTCGAGTAAACATTCTCCAACTGGTAGTAGAGTCTGCATGAAAAGAAGGAAAGGCGAGGAAAAAGCCTTATCTGATGGAATGATGCCAAAAGATGACGATGATGACAGCCACGAGAGCGTCGAAAGCTGTAATAGTGCGGGACTACTACCAACAGGCAAGAGGCGGCGAATCTCTGAAGAGGATTTGGGTGTTGGGACAAAAAGATTTAGAAAACAAATTCATTTTGCAGACGGGTCCACATCCTTTGCTAGACAAGATAGTTCCTTCATGAGTTGGATATCGAACGTGATGAAGGGCTTCTCGCAATCGGTGCAGGACAAGTCACCTTTTCCTCTCAGCATTGCACGTCCAGACGATGTACATGAAAATCTTGACAAGAAACACATTGCCATCGACAAGAACCAAGATCCCAGGTCAAAAATTATCGGTTTCCAGTCAATTTTTCAATCCTTGTATTGTGGAAAGGCTGAGGTTCAAGAAACAAGAATGTTGAATGTTGAGTATCAAAATGGAGAAGGATCTAAGGAACTTGAATCATCCAATAAAATGAGCAACAATAATGCTGCTCCTATAGCATGTCAAGAGGAGAATAGTAACTTTGCTGGAAAACAATTTCTTCTATTAAACGAAAGGTTCAACGAGTCTACGTCCGGAAACGGGGAAGCTTCGGCAATTCAGCATAAGATTCTGTTGGATAAGTTTGCTGATAGTCAGGGAAAAGGCAATACAAGCTCTGAAGAGAATAAGAACAAGTTCCAATTGGCCTTAAGTGGTAAAGAAAAGGATAGAACAAGCTCCAATTCCTCTCTGGGCAAACGAAAGTCAAACAGTGCTGAACAAGCTGATTCAGACCCGTCATCTGCAGGAAAAATGACGTCAAAGTTTCGTCACAGAAACGATTCCCTTGGAAGCATCTGGATAACTCGCTTCGCTGCCAAAATTCCCGGTTCCTCAGCAAACCCGGACTATCTCAACCGGAGCTCCAGTCTGAGTCCTAAGCGCTCTGTGGAATACCTAAATCTTATTCCACATGCTCAGAATCACATTGGTTCTCATGTCAATAGCGCTGTTTTTGAGGGTAGGGATCATTCTACGGAGGATCCACTTATAGGCTATGGTAAAGAATTGCAGAATAGTTCTACTAGGATCAAAATCCATGACGATCCAAAAAAGCTAACTCCTGTATTACCTTTCCCTCAACTTAACCATTCAGATGCATCGGCATCCGTCTTTGCAAGGAGATTAGATGCTCTCAAGCACGTTACTTCGTCAAGAGCAACTGTGACCTGTTTCTTCTGCGGCATAAAGGGTCACAATTTACAAGATTGTTTGGGGATAACACAAACCGAGCTTGATGAACTTGTGAAGAATCCCAATACATATAGTGGGATAGAAGAACTGTCTTGTTTGTGCATTAGATGTTTTCAGCCTAGTCACTGGGCTGTTGCCTGCCCTAAACGGCTTCATGTGGAATCTATTGCTTCGTTTAGTGAGCTAAATACAAAATTTCAAGGAGATTTTTCCCGCAAAGATTGTGAAGTAGGAAAGGAGGAAACGAGGACAGAGACAGATTTTAACTCAAAAGCAGATAAAATGATGAATCATCCGGAAAAGTTGTCTTCTACAAGTCCAGTTAAGAATCATGTAGCTTCAAGCTCCGGGGAAAACTTGTCCAAAGAAAATTGGATACTTCCTTTTCAATTCTTTGTGAGTGAGCAGAATTCAGATGTTCCGAAAGGACTGTTTGATGCTGTAAAAAGGCTCCGTTTGTCTCGTAGCGATATAACAAAGTGAGTATTTGCATTTACTGAACTGTCACTAGTAAATTTGTTTCTTATTACATCATTGACAAGACATGACGAAAACAATTTTAAAGATAAAAGAATTTCTATAGGGAAATAAAGAAAAATCTGGTTCTGTCCTTTCCCTTTTAGCTAAATAATGTTCTACTTATCTCTTTTGTGATTAATGCTTTCTTGGTAGGTGGAAAAATTCCCGCATGTCGCTTTTACAACTCGACGGCTTTTTCCTGCGCTTGAGGCTCGGCAAGTGGGAAGAAGGCCTAGGGGGAACTGGCTACCACGTGGCTTGCATAATTGGTACAGCTAAACATGTTTCATGTGAAAACATATTTTATTAAGTTGGTTTAGTGGTTAATGAAATAGAACATCGTGCAAACATGCTTATTTTAATGGCTAAATTCCTCTAGGCTGTTTAGCATTTTTTTTTTATCTTGGTTTTCTCGACGTTCGCAGGGACACAGGGAGACGACAAAACTCAAGATGTCAAAAGGTCGATTTTAGTGAAAGTGGGAGGCATCAAATGTTCGGTAGAGAGTCATTATGTCTCAAACCATGATTTCCTTGAGGTAATAATCTGACTTGCTGACTCACTAACCTCTCTGAGCTTAACTCTTTGTTCTTGTTTATATTGTGATCAGTCCAAAGTTTTCTAAAATGTTGTGAGCTAGAATTTTTTTTTTTTTTGATACATTCAAAGTATGTCACATGGAGACTATTAGAAAATCATTTTTTTTTTTAATTCTGCTTCCTTTCATTGGTCCTATGCATGTGTTAATTAGAAGAGTATGTTTTTTAACTTGAGGGTGGTAGAATTAGAACTCTTCAATTTAAGGTAAAGTCGTGTGTGGTTTTATTAGTAGGCTATGCCTACAACAACAAATATGATTGTGAATTAAGGAGAATATACTTGGCAGCCTAGCCACTAAACAACTCAATTGTTTTAGGACCTAACAAGTTTGACCTTTGATACTTTTGAGCCCTGTAATAATCTGTTTCTTCTATCAAGAAACTCCACTATAATCCCTTCCAACAAAAAACAAGAAAAGAAAAGAAACTCCACTATAATATGTTTGCTTCCCAATTCTCCCATTAGCTTTTAGGGCCTACCAAGTTTGACTCTGACACTTTGGAGCCACCAATCATAGTCTATTTCTTCTATCGAGAAACTCCATTCTAGGGGGAGATAGACCCATAACGCTTCTTGTTGGAGAATTTGAGTGTTTAGAGAATGGAGGTTAAGAATTTAGTGTTTGAGATGTGTATGAATACTTTCTGTAAAGTTTTTATTTGTCTTCATTTATTCAAGTCTGCTAAAGAGTTTAACGGCATATTACCTCCAAGATACAACAAACACTTAAACACAATATCTAGCAGTAATTTTGTGTTCGAAAACAAGATATGAAATCTGTGGATTTTTGAAGATTCAATAAAATACAGGGGTGTCATTTCATGAATAGACACAACCATTTTAATCCATACAACCCTTTACACATAAGTACCTCTTCATTTATGTTCATTTATAAAGGTATCTATTCATATATCAATACAACTATTACAACAGATACGTCTGTCCATAATAGGTGTTCAGGTTTGTATGAAAACATACAATTTATGAATTCACCCGTTCGGAACAACTCAAAAGACGTATAATTTTCAACACATATCAGTTCAAACGGATGTCGCGGCGTTGCCTCCACTGCACCAAAATTGGTGCTGAAATTAGCTGCAGCACCAGTCTAGTGGCGCTACGTTCCTCTGATGCTAAATACACTTTAAAATGTGTATATTGACAATCTTTGACATATCTAACAATCTTATAACATATGAAAGAAATATTATCATCTCTCTAACATTTTTATACTCTCAATACTAATAATTTTAAAGTGTGCTATTATTGGGGTTTGAGCTGGGGCCTCTTGCTCTATTGCATTTTAGTTTCACACTTTTTCTAAGAGTTTAAGAAAGATAGACCAACAATAATTTTATATTATAACTATATTCTTTAGACCAAATTGTAGCCTACACAATAGAGTTTGGAATAACTATTTCGGGAGGCAAGTGCTATTGTGTTTTTCCAGGAGTATCATCATTTCATTAAAAAAGGGACATTATATTAATGTCAGCTTGGGGTCAGTTTGGTATTACTTTTGAACGTTGTCTTATAACATGGGCTACAGCCTCACCCTCTTACGGGGTGAGCCTCACTTGTACCCATATGGTTTGTATAGGTGGGGCTCATATATTATGAGAGGATAAAGATGTAACCCCATAGGGAAAAATAGTCTTGCTCGTTACTTTTGGAGGTAGAAGACAGTAAGGGTGTCTGAGAGTCACGGTTCAAGCCGCAGTTTGTGTTGAAACCAATTTTGTTAGTATTCACTCACAAAATTTGAATTAGCTACACTGTTGGTTAGAACCGAGTTCCCAAGCACCTTAAATATAAGTACTGTTTATGGTAAAGGTGCATAAATAGAACCTTGTACACAATGTCCTTTTAAGGTTGTATTGAGAAGCTAGTATTTTTAACTTTTGACTTGTGTTTCTATTTTTCACTTTTGCTACATGTAAAAGCAATAAATTCAGTGGTAGTTAGTAGGCATAGCATAGCATAACTTAAAGATAATTTCACTCTAATATCAAAAAATATATTTTTTTCGAAAGCAAAAACGATCCAAAACTAAGAAACTGGGTCGAAAATATTTGCATTATTTTTTATGTGGAACAACTTGCCTATTGATTATTGTCTTCCATATTGAACAGGATGAACTCATGGCATGGTGGTCTATCACCTCAAGGAATGGTGAAAAAATTCCTTCAAAAGAAGATTTGGAACTAAAGGTAAAGACTAAACAAATGTTGGGCTTTTAACTAACGGCAATTATTAATTCAGGGTTTTGATTATTTCAGTGTGATAGTAAAAGAAGAAGAAAAGAAAAAGTACAATTAGCTGAGGGTATACTGTACATAACTTCTGAATTTTTTTTTTTTCCTTTTCTTTTGTGGGTTTAAAATTTTTTTTGTGCAACACGTAGCATCCACTTGCATTGTGCGAGGGAATCTAAGAAAATTCTAGTCTTGATCTGCCATTTGCTTTGTTGGCGTGCAAGTATGGGACAACTTTTGCGCATAATTTTTTAGCTTTTTTTTTTAACAATAAAATGCCCGAAAAGGGTGATCGATATTAGCATTTCCCCTGATGTTACCAGAGACTTCAACTAAAAATTGTGATGAGCTCTTTAATAAAAAACGAGTACAATAAACTAAACAAAAATTGAGTGGTCGAAGAAAAAAGATATCCTTGGCTTTGAGGCATATTTTTATGGGTGGGGTACAACAATTATTTTCCACGAACTTTTCTTTCTTCTCCAAAGGGACGAAGAGGGGGAAAAAATGAAATTGCCTAAATCTAGGGGGGCCTATAATCATTTACAAAGGGAATATGTCTTTTTAATGGGGACCAACACTGAAATCACGTTGCAATTGTCGTTATGGCTTTATTTAATTAGTTCTTAGTGACATCATTTTCTCTTTCTTAAATCAAAGATTAGAAGGCTTTTTTTTTTTTTTTTATCTAATTATTACTGTCCGGGACCATGAAAAGAAGCCACTTTATCTGTATACCCCAATTAATTTTTTTTTAAATATAAAATGGTGAAAAACAAGAAAGAACTCATTCTACATCTTTTTTTAAATGGGAACTTCCATAAAAGACAAAGAAAAATACATGCTTAGATGTATGCAAACATCCAGGATGGAAGATTTCGGCCCTACAAGTTGGGGACTGAATTCAAGTTTTGAGATAAAGAGTGAAAAAGCCTGCTCATATCAAATAAAAGAGCTCATGGAAAGCTCAGTTTGAAAACCTTTTTTAACTAGGGTAATTTTTTATTTTGTTTGTATTTCTGTCTTGTATTTGTTGAGTTATGTATGCAATAAAGACCGTGATATTCCCTCCTCCAGTTGAACTTAATATGTCTCCCTAGTTAAAAAGATTACAAGAAAAAAAAAAATAAAAGAACGCCAAAACACATCATGAATGATAATTCATATTCAAGTGGAAACAATTCATCATCATTATAGATCAAGGTCTAAATAGACACATACTTTTATTTAAAATATATAAATAAAAAGGAAATTGAAAAAAAAAAAAGAAAAAAACCCCACGGAAACGGTTCCATCTCCCTCTCCAATAGGAAGAACATTGGACTTTGAGATGATAAGGACAAAGAGGAAGAAAAAAATCAGAGAGATGCAACGGAAATTGGTGATTTGAAATGACTTGATTTTTTATTTGTATTGTCTACTTTTTAAATCTAATGAAACGATTCGAAAAAGTCTTCGTGCATGCGTCGAGATGAGCTGTATCCAAAATTGTGATCGAGCTGGAACGTTCACAAATAATATTTTTGTTAAATTTATAGAGTAATTTTCAAAGAAAAAAAATTCCTAATTCCATAAATGCTTGGTTAGGTGGGGAGAGCCCAAAAACTCCAAATAACAAAGAATTTTTCTTTCTTTCTTTTTTTCATGATCGTTATTATTATTGGAGCAAAATTCCGTCCAATACTTGACCTACATCGTTAGACTAATGCTTCGTGTTAAACGAGTGGTTTAGATACGAAAATTAGATGAACACTTCAAACACATAAAGAATTTCAGAAAACTAACAAATAAGCAACAAGAACAATATTACGGAATCTCAAGGCTATTGTATTTAAAAATATGTCTCATCTTTCTTCTCAATTCGAGTAAATTCTCAATTCGAGTAAACTAAGAACGATAAGGATTTCGATTCTCCTTTTAGTTGGAGAGTTTGTTTTGTCTTTTGTACAAATATTCTATTCATTGTCTAATAATAATCAATCATGGTTTTATTGCATATTTAGTGTCTTTAATCACTAGGTGTTTCACTCCTTCGTAACAATTGAACAGAACTTCCATTCTTTGGTCGAGCGTGGGCTCATGAGGTTAGCTTTGCCTAGCATAGGCACAAAGATTGGTGATGAACATCGGTAAGACTTTGTTACTATTTTTGTATGGGGCAGGTCAATTTGAAAGATTTTTTCAATTTTATAATTTTTACGAGAAAATTTGAAACATAACACTTTTAATGAATAGAAAGACCCTATTTTTCTTAAGCATTTTGGATTAGAGTTAGACAAATATATATTATCTAAGGGTATTTTGACTTTTTTAACTAGAAAAAAATAATATGGCTTAGACGGAGGGAAAAAAAGTTATAGAACACAATAATGATGGTAACAAAATAATATATCACCTAATATACTCTTTTTATGGTGTCAAAATACCCTCCAACAATTATTAGGAACTTATTGCGTGTAAAAATAAAAATATCTACCAGTAATGCATAGTTCTAAATGTTAAATAAATCACGTCACAAAATAAAATGCATGCAAAATTGATAGTTTTGATTCATATCCGACAATAAAAAAAAACGGAGCACTTCCATACCCTACCGTACTGTTCTTCCTCTTCATTCAACTTTTTTTGGTTAAGCTATGGGAGTGGGGATTGGTTGATGACTTAATGAACTATTTTATGATATTTATGACAGGAAAATGTGGGCATGATTCTGGATTCTCTAGTTGTTGTTGTTGTTTGTTTAATTTATTTATTTGTTTGTTCGTTTTTATTTTTTGTGAAGAAAACGTGATCCCCGAACATCTCCAATTATACCATTTCTGCTTAAACAATTTATGGTATATGGTTACGTACATGAACAAGTGTATCTTTTTTTTAATCAGTGTATCCAATTTTCAAACACACACAAATATATATTTATATATATGTATATATATATATATATATGCACACATATTCAAAAAAAAAGTGATATATGCATACACATAATATATAATATAAGCTAGTGGATAAAAAGAAATCAATGAAAATCAGGGCCGGATTGATAGCTGAGTCACCTTACTTGTCTTTTCAATTTTTTTTTTTAATTAGGTTAAACTTCAATGTCAATGACAAAGAAATATTTACAAAAATAAAAAATAAAATAAAGAAATCATGTTGGATGAATTCTAAAAGTTTGCAACCTTTTTAAATTTGGATAATTGGCATGTCAAGGCCACCACCAATTATTAGTTTCTTTTTATAATTCATTTGATTTGGTAAGTGTGTAGCAATCATATTATGTATTGCGTTACATTCGATAGTTTTAATAGTCACCTGTTTTTCTTTTTTTCTTTTTTTTGTTTTTTACATTTTATGGGATATAAAGGATTTTTTTAAATAAATGACTATATTTTTTTAAATTAGGTATTTTTTTAAATTAGGTAAATGATCACTGCTTATTAATTATAAAGTCAAAATGACAAACATAACATTCATTAATTATTAATTAGTTATAGTACATCAGTGATAAATTCGAGTATATCAATAATAAACTTGAGTTTATCTGTGATAAACTGTAATATATCATTAATAACAAATTTAGAATATTAACGATAAACCTTAGTACATATTTAATAGACTCGTAAATAACAAATCCTAACAAAAAAACCTCAAACGCTAACTTTTTTTTCTCTCTTTTCTCTCTCCCTCTTTTGTCTCTACACAGCATTTGCACACGTTGGCACTGCACATCATCAGGTTGGCCACCTGGAGCGCCGGTGAAAGAAGGGCAGAGACAAAGAACCGTCACCCATCATCATCATCGAAGGTCGATGGTATCACGTCGAAGAAGATGATATGGACAATGAAATCACGCAGGAAGTTGCGTAGCTCCCTATTTGGTTGACGGTGGTTGCTGCCAGAGTTGCATGGAAGAGCTTCACCTGCGAGCATCTTGTTCCTTGACGGCCACCAAAATCTAACAAAGTCAAATCTCTAATCTTCTTCCTTAACTTTGGATGCATGGAAGGGCAAAACTCGAAGAACAAAAAATGGTAACAGTTAGCAATATCCCTAATTTTAGAAAGATATAAATTTTGTTGTCGATAAAAAAGGGAGCATCCAACTTCATTTTCCTATTTGTTTTGTTTTGTAACGGAGAAGACATGAAAAACTAAAGTTTCAAGTGTTTTTTTTTTTAAAGCACTTCTATTTAACTTTATAAGGTTAAAACTTCGTTACTCATAAAATAGTGGGTCCTAGTCTAAAAAAAATATTATAAACTAAATTAAGTTCTACTGCTTTGTAGGTAGTAAGATTTTAATCTTATAGGGATTAAAATGATTTTTCTTTTTTTTTCCCTCGTGAATGAAAATTTTACTATTTTGAAGCATTTTTTATATTATTATAAGATGTCTCTGTACTTTCACATAGTACAAACTCTTCAAAATCCATGGTGATTAGAACCGTTAATTGGAATTGTTGTTACTGTAGCATATGCGAGCTTTATACTATAGCATTTTTTTCATTATTACTATAGTATGTAAGAGCTTTATACTGTTCATAATTAAAAAATTAGTCCGAACCACAACTGTCAAACACCTTTTTAGTTAATTTGGCAGCAACCTTGCAATTATTGCATTTCCAGCTAATTCTTGAGAAGCAAAAATTCTCTCTCTAATTTTACTTACATATAATATATGCATATATACATAAGGAGTGGATACATTCTGGAGGGTAGGACCGTCTACACAACATAATATTTTTTATAGGATAATAATAATGTGTTATGCTAAACATAATTTCAAGCTTTGATAGTCTAATGTTGTCATATATTTTGTTCTAAAAAAAGATATATACCATATCCTTAATGTGAAGACACCAAATTAAAAAAAAAGTGTACAAGATTTGAAATATCTATGTTTTTTTTAGAAACATTGTGGTTCTGTTTGGGAACATAGTTTTGACTCAAAAATTCAATCTAAACACAAAACTAGTGTTTGACAAGGTTTAGAGAAAAAATGAGTCTGAACAAGTCCAAATTATTTAATTGGTGTTTGGATGAATGCTTAAAACATTAGTTTGAATTGATATTATTTTCTAACGAAACTAAAAAATTCTCAATGTATATGTCAAATTTTTATGGGTAATATAGATAGTTGTTCCTCTTTTATTTTGAATGTAGGAAGAAAAATCGTATTAATCAAAGTTACAATAAAAAAAATTATGAGATTTTTAAACTTGAGTTTGAAGGGTGAAAAGGAAAAAAAAAAAAAGTGAATGGGTTTTACTGTAACAAAAGAGTTTGAATGAAGAATTTCAATTTGGACTATTTGTTTGAACTTATTTTTTTTTTTTTAACATTGTTATATACCAGTTTGTATTTAGACTGAATTTTTTGTCCAAATTATAGTTTTCAAATAGAGTCGCAATGTTTATATTAAAAAAAGCATAGTTATTTCAAAATTGTCACACTTTTTTTTTAATTTTGGTGTATTCACATTAAAGATGATTTATATATCCACTTTTACAACAAAATATACAATAATATTGGACAATCAAAGCTTGATGTTATATTTGATATAACATATTGTTATTATTTTATAAAAAAATGTTACAGTGCATGCACGGTCCACAGGTCCACTCCCTATATATATATATACATATATATATATATGTATTTGTATAGATTTATAGATATTTTATTTGGATGGGGTGGAGAGTAACGGTCATTATTTATTGTATCCCTTTCTGCCCTCTAATTGATTAAAAAAAAGGTGTTTAGTATTGTTAGTTTTAATAAAAAATTTTTGTTGCTACAATATAAAACTCTCACGTGTTATAATGATAAAAAAATACTAAAATATAAAACTCTCATATACTATAATACTTTTAATTAAAATCGGTTCAAACTATTAATGCTCAATACGTGGACGAGCTTATACCACCCTCTTTTATATTTATATATATATTAACCTAGCCAGTGCGGTCTTTTGCTTTACTGAAATCGTTCTCCATTACGCATTAGCATTAAAAAAAAATGTGGGAAGGGACAGTATTTGTTTTTGGTTCAATGGAATATTTCCTTTATCTTTTTCTTTTTTGTCTTTTTTCGTTTTTGTTTTTAGCAGAAAACAGAACGTATTAGTAGGAATTTCATGCTAAATTTCCTTAAATAAGATAAATAGCATGAACATGTTTTTGCATTGTTAGGAAAATTAAGTTTTTATGACTTATTCAAAAGAAATAATATTATGAGTGTGAATATTTAGCTATAAATTAGAAGAACATATAGACAATAAAAAATAGTTGTGAAATTAGACAAAGATAGAGAGTAAAAATAAATTGCAAATTGACAATGGGTGGTGACTGTCAAAAATTAAAAATTAAAGCTGACTAAAGGTGAACGTCAATGTTCCTTGCAGCATCTTATTTGATTGGTCAAATTAAGAAAACACATATAACAAACTCTCAATAAAAAAAAGATTAAATTCGGGAACTCTTTTCTCTTCTTAGGATTAGTCTATATAACTAATTTTATCTTATAAATAATTCTTGAACTTAAAAAGTGTCTTAAGGATGGTCCATCTATTAAATTTTGGATGAAAACAAATTAACTTTTTCTCATAAATGGTCCCTGATTTATCTTCTCTTTTTATAAATAGTCCATATATTAAAACTTGTATTATATTTAGTCCCTAAACAAAAAAAAAACTATGCTAAAATTAGTTATATCGTTAAATAAATATATGAAAAAAATTAAACATGCCAAATTGTACTAAATTTGTTGGTCCCTAAACTAAAAAAATGCCAAATTAATTTCTTTGCTACACATATTTAATATTTTTTATTTACTTATTCAATTATATAACTTTGATAGTCTTTTGAAATGAGCTTATTTTACCTATCATGTTAATAAATATCCCCAAATTAATTTTATATCACATATAATAGATTTATAAATATCTTTTGTATTATACCTATTTTAACTACTTTATATTTCTACTAATCTATTGATTTTTTTTTTGTTTTAATATTCTTAGTAAAATATCAAATTTGTATAGGATGTCAAAATTACGAACAAATTGATTTTTAAAATAAAATTAAACAATATAAAACTTTGATACCCAACACATTCAAAATTCAACTAACACAACACTAGTATAAGTTGACAACTCGTTTTGAAAATTTTTAACACCAAATTAAGGAACAAAACTTCCTTCATATACCAAAATGTATGTCACAATTATTTTCAAACATTGTTTTATGTACTATAATAAGAAATAAAAAACAATATTTTTTACTTAGGGTTATTCATATATTTAATAGGTGTAAGTAAAATCACATTTTTCTTTTTAGTTCAAGGACTATATATCTGGTATAATTTCATATATTTAATGTATTCTATATATTTATTTAAAAAAATAACTAATTTTAGTATTTTTTTACTTTAGGGACTAAATATAGTACAAGTTTTTGTATATAGACTATGCATAGAGAGCAAATATAGTTCAGGGATCATTTATGAGACAAAGTTAGTTTGAACAATATCTCTGGGTACTTATCCTTTAAGAAAGGCTTGAGCTTTTACCATTTAAAATTTAACAGATGGATTACTCATGAGATATTTTTGAGGTCAATGACTATTTATGCGACAAAATTGATTACATGGACTAATTCTAAAGAGAAAAAAGTGTTCAGGGACTATCCATGAATTTAATCTAAAAAAACCTAGAAAATAATGTAATTAAGGAAACTTGCGTGTTTGGAAGCATTGGTTTGAACTGATTATTGGTTCAAAATTTTGTAGCATGTTAGAGCTTTATACTGTAACTTATTTTTACTTTACATTATAATATGTGAGAGCTTTATATTGTCTAAGTTCAGACCAATAGGAATAAACCATTGTTCCAAACACCTAAGATCTGTACTTTACACATTGTTGGGAAACTAACCTATTTTTACGAAGGCAAGAATTCTAAATTCAACAAAAAATGAAAAAAGAGAGAAAGAAAAAGAAGGGCAAAATAGCATATTGGGCTTAAGAACTAGTAAATTATGTTATATATTTCTAAAATGTATAGTAAATAGCATATCATAAGAAATTAAGATTTATCTAATGAGAAATCAAGAATAAAACCCCCCCACAAAACCCTCACTTCTTTCTCCTCCCTTGCCGACACCAGCAACAGCTGAGAAATACAGTATTTCTCCAAAATATAGTAATTTTTTACGACATCACTAAACAATAATGACATTAGCGACATTGTTAGTAGTCAAAAAATACAACATTAACATAAAAAATACAGTGTTTTCATATAAATATAAAATTTACTGACAACGTCAACAGACATCACCGGCATCAGCAACGTTGAAGGTGACTAGAAAATAAAATATTTGCTTAAAAATACTGTATTTTTTCAAAATTACAAAAATTTAATGAGGTCATCATCGGACCACCGACAACCAAAAAAATATAGTATTAACATAAAAATATTGTAGTTTCATCTAAATACAAAAATTTTCTAACATCGTCAGACATTCCTAGCACCGATGACGTCGCTTGACATCAATGACACTATCGACATTTCTCGCAGTTGAAAAATATAACATTTCTTGAAAATACAAAAACTTGCTAGCAATGTTATAGACAACTGATGGCTAAGAAATACGATATTAACTTAGAGATACAGAAATTCTATGTAAATATAAAATTTTCCGACAATGTCACTAGACATCACTAACACTAGCAACGTCACTGGCGGCCAAGAAATATAGTATTTATCTAAAAATATAGTATTTCTTTGAAAATACAAAAAAATTACCGAGATGTCACCGGAGCTCCGGCGGCCGAAAAATACAATACCAACATAAAAATACCATATTTTCATGTAAATATAAAAAATTACTCACATTGGCTACCTCGCTGCCTCATATTTATGCTATAAATATGTCATTGTTTACATTAAAAAATTAAATATTGCACCAAAAAATAGATTATACAAAAAAAAAAAAAACTCTGCCACAACATGCAGCCCGCCGTCGCCGTCTCGTGACCACCAACGCCACCCACACCACAGTGTTCAAACGACAATGACTCACAAAAGTCCGATGATGATTTGACGAAACTCTGACGAAATGGACTCCAACGATACCAACAAATCCATCTTTGTCCGGTAAATCTAGCCCCTTTGTCTTTTCCATAGCCATCATAGTGTTGCCACATTACATCCTGCTAAGAGCTCCTCGTCTTCCTCACCAGATTCCATCATACCAACAAAGAAGACAATCTCGCACAAAGTCCTCTTTACGAGCTCTAATCTGACTTCGGTGGCTTCAATTGGCGCGTAGAAAAGAGCAAAGAAGCCGTCATGAACTATGGAGACTAGATTGAGCACGGTAGAGATGTGATTCCAGATTAGATCGACTCGGTCGCCATGAGCTATAGAGACCAGAGAGCGAGGGAGCTGGAGAGGGAGAGTGAGAGAGCACGCTATAGATGCTCATCAGCCTTCGCTTGTCGAGGAGGTATAAGTGTTCATCAGTGATGGCCGACATATTCAAATATGTGCCATCAAGGACGATGGAGAAGATATTACGAGTGAGAGACGAGACAGAAACAAATAAGGAAAGAGAAACAAAAAAAATAAAATAAAATAAAATAAAATCTTTTATGACTTTAGGGGTAATTTGGGGTTTTCAGTTGTACTAAAATATTGATTTGTTTTAATTTATTTATTTTTTACATTTTCAAAACATCTAATATTATTTAGTTTTCAATTGAAAAAAAATCTGCTATTTGTTACAATTTTTTTTTAAATAGTTCACTTTTGTTTATTTGAAGGACAGTTTCACTTTCCATAATCCATACTTCTCTAAAATATTTCCTTTTTTAACATTTAAATATAAGCACAGTGATACTTTGATCTTTGAAATTATGATTTTGACGTATTAGTCCTTGAAATATTGTTTTTTGACACATGATTTTTTTTTGAAATTTAATATCGATGATTATGTGTCCATCTCGTGATAACTTAAAACTTCTACAAAAGAAAACTATAGTTAGAATATGTGAAAAAAGTTATTTTCACTGCTGTTTAAACCCATTGAAAGATATAACGTTTTGCATTTTTTGCAATTATTTATGTGAAAATTTAAGTTATTATGTAATTTTGAGATGTGATGACTCATATTAGATTTTAAAAATCATTTGTCAATTTTATTGTATCAGACATCATAATTTCAAAAAAGGGAGATAATTAATCCGCTGCATTTAGAAATTCAGGGGACCAAAGTGTGATCATATTCAAAATCTAAGGGCTAACAAGCTAATAACCTTTTTTTTATTTTTCATGCAGACATTGACCCATCAATTCCCCTAATTTTATCAAATTTTCTATTGGTCCACCATGTAACACATGATTCCATCCCACTTAAAGGCCAGACGAATTTAGCCATCAAGCACCGCAAGTAGGATAGGCCTAATAAAGGGACTTCAAGTAGTCCTTTCTCTGTAATATTCCCCCCTGTTCCAGTTTCTTCAGTTCAATTTCTACCAAAAAAAGAGAGTTTCTTCATAGTGCTACTTCAAATATTTATATATATATATATATCCACTCAAATTATTATCACAAAAAAAACCCAGCAAGCTATAGCTCTCTTTCCCCTCTCTTTCTCCGTTTGATGAATATGAAGATGCATCATAAAGTTGGTAAGTCAACTCTCTATTGATACTCGATCTGCCTATTTTTATGCTAAGTTGATTAACAAGCCATGACTAAAAATTTTCTTTTAGATGGGAAAGTCAGGACGGCGGAAATTCTTGCTGCCTCCTTGTTCACCCTCGCCGCGGCCACCCTCTCTGCCGCATGTTACCGCCGCTGGAAGTTCTCTAATCAGCTGCCTATGGGTGATGTCAAGGACCACAATATCATTCCGCGCCTTGACAGGACGGAATCCGGCCGTGGCCAACTTGAAAGATTCTCCCATTTTGTAGGTAATTTTAATATACAATATAACTTTTTTCAGTGTGAAATTACTGTTAGACGAAAGTTGCTTTTACTTTTAGTCTCCGACAGTAAATATTTTGAATATGTAGTTTTATAAGACTTATGAATTGTCTCCTAAAATTGTATTCCTTTTATCAAAACTTTGTATCTTCTTATTTTGTTCTATTTCGTTAGTTTCGTCACGTCCTCACCTACTGTGACTAATTTTCTGACTCCGCCCTTGGGTGTGTGTAGTTAGGCGGCTGGGATTTTCAGATGCAAATGAGTGTCCACAACTCTGCAAGTTAGCGAATGAGTATCTGAGGAAATCAAAAGGGTGTGAAGAAAGTATTTATGATTTTTTTGCTAATGAAGAAGATGCGGAGTCTCTTTATGTGATGTTGGTGGAAGAGTTTGAGAGAAGCATTCTCGCCTATTTTGCCTTTCATTGGAGCCAAACTTCTCTTATGATTACTCAGGTAGTAATTATAAGAAATAAAAGTATATTCATGTTCTTATTAGTTAAGGCTTGGATCCGTTGGTTAATGTTAAAAGCAAGATTTTTTATTTTTTTTTTCCTTTTGGGGTTTTTTGGGTGAAGAATAAAGATGAAGTTGGAAAGGAAATGGTTAGAAATTTAAGGAGTCCATTATCTTTTTAGTCATCTCAAATTTGGAAAGAAAAGTTAAAAAGAAAATATTTGCCAAAGATTAGTCAAAGCAAAGGGGTATTGCATAATTTTTCTGCCCTTAATCAAACTTCTTAATTTTCTAATATTTTATAAAGAGATAATAGTAAAATAAGGTTTATAAACATTTTTTTTTTCTCTTTTCTCCTTCTTCTATCAATGATTATGAAAGAAAAACTTGCTCCTTCCTTTTCTAACCCTTTTTTTAAAAAAATCAATTTTAGGCTTCTTATTAATGACTTATGTGCGTTTACAATAGTAAACTGATTTTCTTATTTATATATATATATATATATATATAATTGCATTTAATACAGGAATAACATGAGTGTATATGAAAATATTTACTTGAATATGTTTACGAATATATATATATATATATATATATATATGTCTATCTAATTACCTGTATTACTGTGTCCGAGTATCTGCAGGTTCTCAATGTGGAGTCTGAAGCGAAAACAAAACTGAAGGACTTTGTTTTGGCAGCTACAAGGTGATTTTTTTTTTTTTCATCTGCTTTTTCTTAATTAAGATCTCTATGCACGCCAAAAAAAAAATTATGTGAACGAAAACCCAGAAAAATCTGAAAATGAAAAGAAAATGGAACTTATCAAAACCAAACAAAGCTAAAAATGAATTTCACATCGTCATTTTTAACTGCTATACAATGAGGCAGTGAATAGTGGTTAATAGAGACTAGTTTTAGTTAGATTATGCAAGTTTTCTTTTATAATCATTCTTAATAATCAGTATTGTATTTTTTTTTACCGTCACATATAAATTAAACATAATTTTATCCTAGTATTTCTAAAAATTGGATTATATTAAGAGTATGTTTGGAATGGTTTTTTTTAAGCTGTTTTTGGCCTATAAACATTTTTGGATCTGTTTGGATGGTCCACATATCTAGTTTTATTTGTTCAGTGTTTTTTTCCCCTTTGTTTTGCGTAATAGTTCTACAAAATTAAGGTAAGGTTTGTTAATAAAATAGTAAGTTGGACATTTGATGTCTTATAAAATGTACTTAAGGAATCAGAATAATAGTTTTGAAATTATAAAATATATTTTAATATTTTCTAATAGTATGGTATCAAAATGATGTTTCCTGAAATGATAAAAAGCCACAAGTTATTTAAAAATTTGATTAGCCTTAAAAGAAATTATAGGCAAAGGAAATCAGAAAGCAAAAAGTACATTTTTGTTCCTGTACACTGTAGGGTCCACGCTTATAAATACTCTACACGGTGGTTATACTAATTACATTTTGAAAAAAAAATTCCTAAAGCAATAGTCCTGTTATTTATAAGATTGTAGGCCTTATTATTGTATATAATATACCTTTTACATTAGGTCTTATTGTTTTGTAAATAATAAGGTGTGAGATCAAATAAGATTCTTCTTCTAAAAAAATGGCTGTGGGGAGAAGAATTAATACCACTGTTTGGGGCAATAACTTCAATGGGTGTCCAACCTTTTTTCTTAAAGAATAAGAAGTGTCTAACTCCAACTAATCATACAAGAATAGCACTATTTTTCTCATTTTAAGTGCACAACTCTTCTTCTTTTATTGATAATTTTTCTTTTTATTGTTACTAAGAATATTTTTAAACCTAGTGTTTACTTCCAAAGGTTTTAAAATCTGCTATTATTCTCTTTTTTAAGGGAAAAAAAAAACTATGCATGTATAATACATACTGGTCAGCTCGGCCTGCAATAGCTAGTGCTTTTGGTCGGACTCTATTTCTTCTCATCTAGATCGGCCCCAACTCAATGAAAAACGACTTATTAGGGCTCTTTCAGTTTAGCACTTAAAAAGATCAATTTTTATTGCCCATAATTAGGTTAAAATTATGCCCCTCGTTGACTTACCAAATATGACTTGAGCTGATATAAATTTACACACCCTAAATGCCAGTTGATTCCCTTCTTTTTTTTCCTCCCCGTAAGGGAAGTACTTTGTCCCTACTTTATAAAAGTGACGTGGAAAAGTTGATGGAAGACATGCACCTAATATGTGCTATAAATAACATTTTTTAAAGCATCTACAACGCATAAAGGGGAAAAACTGAATATAACATATGGATTAAGAAAGACTATTATATAATTTTCTTCCACAGTTCTACTAAAAATAATAAAACGTGGTATATGCACGAGGAAAAAAAAATCTTTATGCATGTAGCTCCACAAGAGAGACAAAATAGAGCTCATATGGCTACATATTCAGCTCTTTCAAGTAGCTTCCGTAATCAGAATTGGTTTTTCTATCTGATGTAGTGATTACATGATAGTGACAATTGAAAATAATTGGTTGCTTCTTTAATTATATATTAAAATCAACACAAAATATTGAGGCCGGTTAATGGTTGGCAGGAAACAGAGATTTGAGAGGGTGACCAAAGACCTAAAGGTCACAAGAGTGTTCTCTACCCTGGTGGAGGAACTGAAGGCGATCGGCAATGCTGCTGGAGGAGATCAATCCGAGAGTAACGACGTGATGGTGCCGGCGGCCCACAGCCAGAGGAGTCCAGTGCTGCTTCTTATGGGTGGGGGTATGGGGGCTGGCAAGAGCACTGTCCTCAAAGACATTCTCAAAGAGTATAGTGCAAATTTATATTCTTCTCTTTTAGTTCTTATAAATTTTTGCGTCAAGCTTACTTACCATACATGTTTGTATTATTGTTGGGACATGTTAACAAAATTTAGTCACTATGTATAGAGTGATTGTACATTTCCACTAGAACTCATTAATTATATATATTTTTTATTTTTTATTTTTTTCCAAATAATGCCTAACGACTAATGATTTGTAGTTAATATTCTTGACAGACCATTTTGGTCAGATGCTGAAGCAAATGCGGTGGTTGTGGAGGCAGATGCTTTCAAAGAGTCCGACGTTATCTATAGAGCCCTTAGCTCTATGGGTCATCATCATGACATGCTTCAAACTGCTGAACTGGTAAAAAAAAAAATTTGGATGGTCTTTTTTCTCGTCTTTTCATGAAGTGAGAAAATTGTCACGTAAAACTATGCAAGTCTTTTGTTAAAAAATGAATTAATGACCGTGCTCGTGATATTTAGGTACACCAATCGTCCACGGACGCTGCCTCATCATTACTAGTGACGGCGCTCAATGAAGGGCGGGACGTTATAATGGACGGCACACTTTCATGGGCGCCCTTTGTGGAGCAGACCATTGCCATGGCACGGAATGTTCACAAATGCCGGTACCGCATGGGGGTCGGATACAAGAAGGCTGAGGATGGTACCGTAACCGAAAATTACTGGGAAAAAGTGAATGAAGAAGAAGAAGTGCCAAAGGAAAATGGGTCATTAGAGGCCCACAAGAGAAAGCCCTACAGAATTGAGTTGGTTGGAGTGGTTTGTGATGCTTATTTAGCCGTTGTTAGAGGAATCAGGTACATCATATTTTTATCTTAATTGTTGGGTTTCTCTTTTTTCTTTTAAAGAAATTGGTGACCCTTTATTTTTTTTTTTTTCTTTCTTTGGTGTTCTTAAATAGGAGAGCCATAATGGTCGGCAGGGCGGTGAGGGTGAATTCGCAGTTGAAATCCCACAAGAGATTTGCAAGTGCATTTGAAAAATACTGCCAGCTTGTGGATAATGCCAGGCTTTATAGCACCAATGCCTTGGGGGGTCCACCAAAGGTAAAGCAAATCTTTGCTACACTACAACTTTATCTCACAACATAAAAGTAATGGCTAAATAAATAAAATGTTGAATACTAATGGTTACAGTTGTAGCCTATTTTTAAAATTATATCCGATCTAATGGTAAAATTATACCTAATTTTATTTAAAGGTGTAGAGTTTTAACTTTTTATCTCAAGCTCGAAAAAAAAAAAAAGGTTGAATACTAATTTTTTGGCTTTTCCACTGTGAGCAGAGCCAAATGGGAAATGCCAATGCTGGGCAATATATGCCCCTCGTGCAGTTATAGATAAACACGTTTCTAAAAAATATAATTTACTATCTCTAATTTTTTTTTTCAATAGTACTTGCACTAAAAAAAATATGGCTCCACCACTCACTACAAATTGATTTAATTTGGGCTGATCAATGAGTTTTGCAAACTCAATCACTTAGTTCCATCTGCCTCTCAGAGTAATGATGTACTAGTCAGACAATCATGTGATGACATATCAGTTATCACATATTATATAAATATATGTAAAATTTGTCCCTAGTCAAGCGTTCAAGCATTCACACCAATCAAACATTTGTAACATTTTTTGTTCTCTAATATAACATCTTTATATTTATGCAACGCTCAATTTGTTTTAGTGTAACACTTAAAAAATACAGTCTAACACTTGAAACGTTTAGAGACTTACATTAAGCAAATTAAGTATTGCATGAACGAATGAGCAATGTTACATTGGTAAGCAAAATATGTTGAATTGGATTGGTCAGGATATTAAATTTGAGACTTTGCTTATTATATGAGTATTAACCAAACTAGTCCTTTGATCATGGTGGACTCTAATTAGACTACAACTTATAGGCGGGTTTGTATTTTTTTTTTTAAATATTGACTAGCCCCATTATGTCTCATAGTTAACATAGTTTCTTGTACATTTTACTATGTAATCTTGTTGACTAAATTAAGGCAAAAATTTAAAATGCAGCTAATAGGATGGAAGGATGGAGCTAATAAGCTGCTTGTTGACAGTGAAGAAATTGAGTGTCTGAAAGTGCTAAGCAGTTTGAACTCTGAGGCAGAATCCATTTATGAGCTTTATGCGGACCCGAGTTTTATATTCCAGCCTGGTTCTATTTGGAACGACATCGTTTTGTCCCCTTCAAGGCCTAAACTTCAACAAAAGCTCAAGGATTCCATTCAAAAAATTGAAATGAAAGCCTCTTGAGAGTTTGGTTACAAAAATCACAGAATCGTCAGTGTAAATAAGAATTGAACTTTGAGACCTTTTTTTTTTAATATAACTTTGGTAACAAAAAATAAAAATAAAAACACAATCTGTGTGATCTCTCTTTCTTTGTGGATTATTGTATTGATTGAAATTTTGAAAAGATCAACCAAAATTTCAACCAAAAAAAGAAAAGGTCATTCGTGGAACTGGGGTTATTCGAATCTAAAAGGGCCTAGTGCAGCAATGCTACAGCATTAATCTCAATATGCGTTTTCTTTTTGGAGAAAAAGGGGAACAGACTAATCTATGGAGAATAAATTCTAATGGCAAAAATTTGGAATCAATCTGGATTTTTTTTTAGCACTCCTATATAACTGTACGTGGTTAAAACCTTGTTACTCATAAAACGATGAATTTTAGTATAAAAAATATACTGCATATTAGATTAGGACTTATAATTTTATGAGTAATAAGGTTTTAAGTCCTATGATGATTTTCTTTTTCGATATACATAAAAGGACTAAAATAAATGGCAAGGACTTGGAAGAGAGTTGAATTAAAAAAAAAAAAAATCAAGAAAGAAGAAAGAGAAGAGGAAACAAAATAATAAAAAAGATAAAAATTGGAATTCACATTGATGAAAACTTGGAAAATGTTGTAGCTATCAACTTAAATAAATATGTTATATGCTTTAAAAAAAAAAAAAAGAAAGGATGCTATTTTCTATAATGTTTATTTTCTTTTAATACAATAGGGGATTTGTAGTGACTCCTTTTTTTGGGCCGTCGTTTAGCTTTCTTAATTTGATTTTTAACTTATTTCTTACTTATTAGTAAGAAAAATACTAGGCAATTTTTTAAAACATATATTAAAACTGTTACGATTTTCGTTGTGACATAAACTAAGACCTAGCTCAAATCTTGACTTTAAAGTGATTCAAAATATTTCTTAAAACTTACTAAGAAAGCATTTACTAAAAACTTTCTAAGACATCTTTTTAAAAATAGGGAAAATTTTTCCTTTATGTAGTGGAAAACTGTCATAGTGGTACCTACACACAACTTTTGCATTTGTCTTCCGCAACATTGTGCAGTTTTATTGGTCTCCTATAGAACTATCTATAACATAAAAGAATTTATAATGAGCTTATTATCAGTAAGTTTAAACATAATCTTACAAAATATTAAAACATTCATTATAAAACTTCTCTTAAAAACCTTTCTCATAAAAAGTTTTTCATGAATGTTTCTCATAAAATATTTTTAACGCTTTTCACAATACATTCTTCATAAAAATATTACTTGAAAGGAATACAAATAATATCATAATCCATGATTTTATTTATGTTCATTTACGAACTTCCATTTGTGAACATTTTATGATCATTTATAACTTACTTATACTTCTTATCATTATTCTTATTCTTTCTTTTGTTTTGTGAATTTAAATGTTCGTACTAACGTCATTAATAACGAAGGCATAACACTTTCCTTGTGAAAGACTTAAGATCATCGAACAACGAGGTCATAACTTTAACAAGTTGCTAGTTGATGATGAAGAAATTGAGTGTCTTTATAGGTGTTTGGCATGGTAGTGGGAACTATTGGTTAGAACTGTTTTTATTGCAGCATGTGAGAGCTTTACACTGTAACAACTTTTTTTTAACTGTAACATATAAGAGCTTTATACTGTTTATAACTGAGATAATGGTTAATACCGCTTCTTGCCAGACAACACATAAAAATGCTAAGCAGTTTGAACTCCGAGGCAGAATCCATTTATGAGCTGTATGCGGACCCAAGTTTCATATTACAGCCTGGTTCTATTTTGGAACGATATTGTTTTGTCCCCTTCAAGGCCTAAACTTCAACAAAAGCTATAGGATTCCATTCAAAAAATTGAACTCAAAACCTCTTGAGATTTTTGTTACAAAAATCACAGTATATAAGAATTGAGCTTTGGCACGCACTTTTTGAATATAAGTTTGGTTAAAAAAAAGTCGCAATCTGTGTGATCTCTTTCTCTCTGTGTATTATTGCATTGATTGAAATTTTGAGAAGGAAAATTAAAATTTTAGGCTCATGCTCCAGTCTGTGTGAATGGGTAATTAATTAATGAAGCAAAAGATTGCTTTGATTTTGACTCTTGGAAAGGTAAAATCCTGCGGTTGCTACACGTGGAAAGCTGAAGAAGTTGTGAATTTCAGAGATAGTATCATAACCCGTTTGGGGGCTGAAAGGTAAATTCAATGGTTAATAAAAATTGACACGTGAAATATAATACAAGAAAAATTGGTAGGAAAACGACATTGTAACACGGTATAGTTGTATTATATGGAACAACCACATGTAATTTTAGGAGTTAGGGGATGTAACTAGATAGTCTGCGTGTTTGTTTCAATAAGTTCACATATATTGGCTGTAACACAATTTGCAGAATGTGTAACATTTTGGAAAACAAATGTAACCTTAATGAATAGCTACATGCACGATCATTACATAGCTGGTTTGACAAAATTGATTCTAACCAATTTTTTGGTTAGGAAAAATGTAAAGCTCTTATATGTTATAGTAAAAAAAAAAGTTGTTACAGTTTATATACTACGATGTTTATAGTTCTAACCAATGGTACTTACCATCATGCTAAATATGCTAACAATGTGTATGTAATTATGATGTTTATGTCATTAAAATCGGTTCAAATATCATTAATAAGAAAAACATTCTAACACCACATCCAAGCAAAAAACATCAAACAAAAACAATTTCATTCACATTAGAAGATAAATTTCACACATGCATGATGTCTAACACTCAAGTTATTAGTACGTTTCAACCAAAAAAAAAAAAATCTAATGTTAATCCAAACCAATATTTTAGTCTACTAGAAGAGACCCTCCCTTCTCCAACGACTGTCGTCTCAGGTCTGTTCTTTTATTATTTTTTTTCTTGGCTCCTTTCTGACTCTGATTTACCTGCTTAAAATATTTTAACCTTTTAATTAAAATAATGTTTTTAACCGGTGGCTTCAATTTTTTATTTCACCCCAATGCTAGACGGATAGATTATTTAAAAGTTTTTTTCAGTTATAAATAATATAAAATTTTATTTAATACAATAAAAAATTATTATAATATAAAATTTTTATATATTACTGTAAAAAAATATTTTTAACCAATAATTTTAATTATTGTACAAACATAATCGGAACCATTAGTTTAACATCGAATGGCTACTATTTCTTTGCTGCCCGGTCAGGAATATTTATAGGTGCCGGACCCCGGACCAATCCTGAAATTTTAAACAAAAAAAAAAAATCATTCTTCGAACTAGTGCTATTCGAATCTATTATCATATATATATATATATATATATATATATATATATATA
>CAMOHE010023347.1:454-16282 GCA_946598075.1 Artocarpus hirsutus
CACAAGTTTGACATGCTATATGTATAAATTAACCTGATCTTACAGACCTTGTATACGCCGAAAAGCTCCCGAAGTCTGTGTAGAGAAGTAACGTTCCAAAAGAGCCTCAACCAACTAGTCTTCTTTGCTATTCTCTATCCACGATCGAAGTGAGTGTGGGCTCACACGTGTAGCTCTTCCTCGAGGTGACTCTCCTTCCAATCAATTGAGAAAACCCAAAGCTAGTGTTCGTGATTTGTGAACAAGAGCTCTCAAGGAGTTTCAGATTCTCATCAGTAGAGTATCACTCTTAATCTCTCTATTGATCTCAATAACTCATTAGACTCACTCCCTATTTATAGAGGTTGGGTCTAGGGTCATTCCTTATCAGATAAGGTCTCCAAAATTTGAAACAGAACCAAATTCGGGTCTAGGGACAAGTTCTGTCTTACCTTCCCGATTATTTTTATCTTACGTTCCATTATCTCACCATTGGAAAACTTACCATCCAAAGACAGTATACCATTCGTTACACCTATGTATCCAAATGGTTAAGCGCTCCAGTTTTTCAATTACAGGATAACGCATATAAGAAGATATCACTACTCCTAAATAGGAGCTATGGATTCCATATCTATGAATAACAGGTCTACGTCATTAAGAGTCATGCCTCCAACGTCCCGGCATGCATACCACTATTAAGATATGGGTGTCACCCTTTGGCACATCAAAAGACACAAGTCAAGATAACGGGCCTACTAGTCATCTCATGATTAAGATGCAATACAAATGATTGTCTAAAGTGAATCGATTTGCCAAGACAGAATTATTAATCCAAATCAATTCACTTTATGTCCCGATCCAACACATCGTCACCTATGACAACGTACCAATGTTTCTATTCACAAAGTCCACCTCCGATGGTCAAGACAAACCATATCTCAATAGGGATATAGACAACATAACAATCTTTACATGAATAAAGCGTCCAACTTTATTCCCTCGATTGCGAATCTTATGATTTAGACTGTCACCTTAAGAATCGTATCTTCCGCATAATCTGTCCATCATATGCCCAATTCTTAAAGGTTTAGACCGACAGTCTCAGACTATTGTTTGCTTATCATACATTCAACAAATATGAATGTAAAGAGGACAAGATTTGGTATATAAATAATAAATGAATTCTTTATTGATAAAAATGTCTTCAAAAACTCATTACATTTTTACTCCTTAGGGCATACATGTCTAACAGAATGTGATTTTACCAAAATACCCTCTTAGGATATATCACATGCTTTGCACGTGATGCATTCTATTAAAAATTTAATTGACTTTGACGGAAAGGTGTGAATGGTAACTGACTAAAGAGTTTGATAGCAGTTTTGTATTAAAAGATGGGAGACCAGACTGTTATTTGATAAATAATTTAAGGACCATCTGTGACAATTATTTTTTTTAATTTCTTTTGGCTGTTTAATCCGTGAATTGTAAACTTTTTATAGTTTTGATTCTAGCCTTAAATCTGAGCGACAGATTTTTGAAAGTAAAAGAAGATAGTCACTTGTCGATGTGTAATAATTTGAAATTTTACAAAAATAAGAAATAGTACACAATTTATTCTAATTTTTAAGCATTCTCAAACGTTGAATTGAACATTTTCACACCATGTGTGAATATTACGTATAATTTTAATTTATCATGCAATAAATAAATGATTATTTGGGCAGATTTATTTCTTAAAATCCATTAGAGAAAAAAAAAAAAAAAAAGCAAAAAGTAAAGCTGAACATAGAAAAAACTTAAAACTCATACATGATTTTCTACTAGGAGGGTCACACCAATTAATAAATAAAGCTGAACAAAAAAAAAATAATAATAATAATAAAAATCTTGGACTAGATTAATACTCTCTCGTTATAAACATTTCGAGTTCATGATTGATTTTCAGGTCTTATATGACCGTTTGGTATTGTTTTTGAAATATGTAAAAATGTTTTTGTTTTAAAAAATGAGAATTTTTTAAAAATTATACTAAGAGTGTTTTTAAAATTTTTACTTTCAAAAAATATACGAAAACATTTTTAAAAATTCTAAAAAAAAAAAAAAAGGGGCGTATAGAACTAGGCCTAAGTAACAGCCAAATTCAGCTGATGAAAGGCGTCAACTTTGAGCCTGCAGGCTTTTTCTTATTTCCATTTCTTATCATCTGCCGCAAGGAATCTTTGAATTTAGACATTCCAAATGCTACAGACGATGCAGATAACGAAAGCATGATTGCGGGAGAGCAATACAAGCGTCGTGTTAGGCAAAGCCGCTAAGTACTGGACAATAGATGACGAGAGTCCAGAAACTAAGAGCACCTCCACCATAGCTTCGACCCAAGTGGCACGGGAGACATGGAATTTTGTGCGGCTCATTCTCGTTATTTTTCCTTTTCCATACTAAAAAAAAAAAAAAAAAAAGGTGAAACAAAGACCAAAGAAACAAGTTAATGATATACGTGAAGTTAGACTGCAGAATAAGATCCTCATAGTTCGAAATACGGTAGCAAGTTACTTCTTTCTCATGGAAATGACCATATTTGTATACTCGCCTTTCTCAACTTTTAAGTATTCCTCTATCTTTATCGCATACCTATCGAACAAATTATCGATAATTTCTTCTCCGAAATGACTTGCCAGAATGGACTGAACAACCACTCTTATGCTCATTGCTACGTAGTTGCCTCTGCCGTGTTTACCAGACGTTAAGCTTTTGTTACCCTTGTCCATATTAGCATCCCAATCCACTTTGAAAGTTTCAAACCTTTGGATGTTAAAAGAACCCTCTGTTTCAATTACATGCCTGACTTCTTCTGGAGCTGCAGCATAATATGGCATGTTGAATGAGTCCAGTTTCTTCTCTTCTATTAACCCCTAAGTTCACAAAATACAAATTTAACATAAATATAGCAGAATATAACCATAGATTAAGGGAAATTTCACGAATATGTCAACGTCCCTCTTGGACCATGTCATTCAGGTCGATTCCTAATAACTCCCAGACACTGCAGCTGCAACTTTCAGTAGAATAAGCTTTTTTGTCACTGCCAATCATGGTGAGGACCATGCGACCACCATCGATCATCTCTTGTGAACGTGATCTCAGAAAAAATGTGAAATCCCTCTCGAAAAGTTGCAAATATGCCGTAAGGACGCCAACGGGGCTTGTTTTTGCAATGTGTATATTGCCTCTGTTTAGTGGAATGCCTGATTCACTCACAAGTCCTTCAGGGACCTGTGCTTATCACGAAGATATTTCAAAAATGTGGAAGAAGCTACAGTAATACAGTTTAATTTCTTTCTGATGTATCTTGCAATATAATTTCAGCTTTGGAAGACTAAAGAATGTGTCGCTGGAAGCATCTAGGTGGCAGTTGACAACTTTATTTTTTATTTTTAATCTTTTTCATCATCTAGTAGATGAGGTTTGAACTGCATGGTACATTCCAAATTTTTGCCATCAAAATTATGGGGATGTACCACAGTTTTCATGCAAAAGTGGCGCGTCAAGCTTCAGAGCACTCTAGCAGAACAGTGACATAAAATCCTTTTACAGACTAGAAAACTACACCATGTTAGGGACTGGTTGCACATTGTCTAGCAGATTATAAAAGTAGATAAAAAAATACACAGATTTCAATGTCTAAAGGGTAAAATTTGGCATGGAGAGCCTATTTTTTAGCCTGAGAAATAGTTGCAAACAAATTTCAAGACCAGTTGAATTCAAAAGAATTAACCCGATATCCAAGCACACCCAATTGGCCACTATATGTATCACCTACAGGCTCGATTCAAAACTTCAGAACTCACACATGGATTCTTAACAATTGTCTCTGCAATTCCATTATAAGGGGAGGTTCTCTCAAGAGGTAAAAGAGGACATTACAGTGTTTACTAACCCGAGAACGCCATTGGAGACTGTAGCAAGAATGAGCAAAGTGGAGAAAATGGTCAGGAAAGAGCCTCCCATAGAAATTTCCAGGCATTCCTGCTATGAAGCATGGACCAAAATCACTTCCTTTCTCTTTCTCAAGTTTCTCATAAAAGCTTGGGAATGACCTGAAAACGGTGTTGAAATCATTTCCTGGGAGATCATTTAGAAACACCTGGAACATGGGTTCCTTGAGGTTCAAGTCTTGGCATGTAAAATGGATCACATCAATCATCTCAGAAACAAATTCAAGTGTGTTTGGTCCTGAGGAACATCCAAAGTCTGCTATTCTTAGGCAATTAGGAAAATTGCCCAAGTAGATCTCTCTCAGGCTTTCTTCTAATAGAGGTTTTGCTTTGAACAGCACCTCTTTCTGCAAATATAAATTACATTTATGATACATATATAGCTTTCCAACACGTATATAACAACAATTTGAAGAAGCAAATAGTGGAGGCTGCAAAATGTTGGGATATCTCTTGCAAAACCCATATAGGATGTACAAGTTTTTAATTTTGGCTTTTATTAATCTCGTCATGTTTCTGAGTAAATTGAAGTAATTGATTAATGAGAGAGTAGAGATACCCGGATTAAGGAGTTTGTGGCATAGCTAGTTTCTCCATCTCCTCCATTCATGCAGACTAGTTGCTCTACTTTTTTCATCAATAACCTTTTTCTCTCTCTACCTTGTCTTCCTATTGCATCTTCTTGTCTTTTATACTAATAATTTCCAGAGTGAACAATAGGAACGTGAGATTTTTAAAATTTTTTGAAGTAAATGCCAGAATTTGAAAATATTTATAATAAATATTACATTAAAAAGAAAATTTATAAGTAAAAAACTTTTTATTTATTCAATAAGATATATCCATGGAGAACTCGTTAACGGGGAAGAATCAAAATTTTGGCCTTTTCTTCCTCAAATATTTTGTTTGTTTGTTTTTGTTTTTGTTTTTTTTTGGCTTCCTTTTTTAATTTATGCCCTTTCAATATTTGTATATTAAGTACAACACTTAAATCATTAATTAAAAGTTAGTAATGACTTCTATTAATACTAATGTTGTAATTTAAGAAAATTAGCTTTACCGTCCCCCCACTTAAGAGATTAATAATGGGTAACTATTCCAATTTTCATTATACATATACTTGTTTATAGGCCTGTTACTTTTAGCTAGTAGAAGAAAAAAAAGCAAAAAATATAGCTTTTTATTAAGTGTTTGTAACTATATTGTTAAAAGGACTTTTAATGGGTCAAAATAGTTTTAATTTTTTTAAATTACAAAAATATTATATTTAAATTTATAATGTATTATTAATACTCTAGTACAAGTTTTAAAGTCTATTTCAGAAGTTTTTTTTTTCTTTTTGAGAAGCCATGTTTTAGGCCATTTGACATTTCTTTTAGAGGCTACTTTTAGCTTCTGTAACTGCCTATAACAATTTAGGGTTTTGGTAAATCTTGCTTTTGAAAAATTGCTTCTAACTGTTGCGCAGGAGGAAAAGTTGAGAAGTAAGCCATGGGTTTATTTTTACAGCGACTTCTACTTTTATAATTTAAAGCTATTTAAGGTTAAATAATAATAAATAATCCCTAATCTATTCATTTTTTATTTAACAAATTAAAATTTTAAAAAATCAAATAACATGTTTTGCTAAAAACAAAACGTATTACTATTAAAAAAACGTAATAGAAATAAATTAGATAAAAATTTACCAAAAACAAAACAATTAATTTAAATAAAAACTAATTCAAAGCAATTTATTTTTCATTTTTAGTTTTTTAATGTACAAACATGACGTATTTTAACTTTAAAATTAAAATTAATTAAAAACTAAAGGTATAAATATGCTTAGTGAAATATGTATATTTTCGTCATTATATATCTCTACAGCAATTTATACATAGTATATCAAACACCTGCAATTTTACTTCCGATCCTTATAGTAGGTTTGAAAAAAATTTGTCAAACGCCTACGTGCTTTTGGTTCACAACACAGTATAGCAAAAGCTATAACACAATACAACAATGTCAAGCTAACCTTTTATGGTTTTGACAAAAAACACACTTAGATATCAAAAGGATTTCCTACGGTACCTCCAAACAGGCATGCATGGTGGTTTTTTTTTTTGGTTTTGTTCTATTATCTTCCACGTAATGTATATGTTTCTTAAGCTTTTGGTAATATCCTACTAAAATCGTGGCACATACATATGAGGTGCCTAAAAACGAGTTGAGTATTAAGATTTTTGTGCAACCACCAAACAACTTTTTTTTCCCTCTCAGTTTCACCAAAGAATTAAAAAAAAAAAAAAAAGGCACTGGTTGTTTAACGTGATAGTTAGAACTGTTGATTAAAACTGTTTGTATTGTAACATATGAAAATTTTATACCGTAATAATTTTTTTTATTGTTATTGTCGAACATAAAAACTTTACACTATTTATAATAATAAAAAAAATTCAAATCATGGCCTGCCAAACACTCTCGTAATTTCTCAGCTTTCAAGCCAAATGAACAAGCGGTGAAAGTTAGCCTTTTCCAGAAAGGGACCGAAAGAGAGAGAGAGAGAAAAAAAAGAAAAAGAAAAAGAAAAAGAAAAAGAAAAGAGGCAAGGAAACAGGTCTTGCCATGATATCTGGAAGAAGCATATATTACTGATCAAATCATTTGTAATCTGACAAGATGCCGAGTGGGTCCCTAGCATAATCATAAGAAGATGATGCTTTATTGGACCAACGCAGGTTTCAGTCACTCCCATCAAGATTGTACATGCCTTGAACTTGTCTTTTATCTCTATCTTTACCACTCAATTAAGAGCCAATCCTTAAGTTTGAAAAGACAAAACGTTTCAGGTTTGGTTTCTTATTTTTTTCCCCTTCGAGAAATTGCTAGAAATGTTACCTCAAAAATAAATAAATAAATAAATAAGTTGCAAGAAACATTGGATTTTTCGAACTATTAGTGAAGTTTTTCTGAGAATGAAAACTTATTCTTATCTCTGAGGAATAGGTACGCTTGTATACACTTATCTTTGAGGAACAAGGAGAATATTCTTCCATGAGCACTAACTATAGAACTAACCAAAAATAATAATAAAATACAAACCACTAAAAAATAAAATACTAACAACTAACTAAAGAAAGAATAAAAAAACTAATCTCCAGCACACGCAAGTTGAGGTACAGCACACACGTGGAGATTCTCTACACTCACCGTCAAGCTGGGGTGTACATGTTCTCCATTTCCAACTTGCTCAAATTTTTCTGACATGCTGAACTTGTCAACCCCTTTGTTAAGATATCTGCAAGCTGTCCATCCATGGATACGTATGGGGTACAGATCAAACCCCCTTCAAGTTTCTCCTTTGCAAAATGTCCATCTACCTCCACGTGTTTTCCTCCAGGTGTTTTCTACTGTCATATGGCGAGTTGCAATATTAATAGCCCATTTGTTGTTATAATAAAGCTTTATAAGAGTCTCCTATTTAATCCTTAAATCTTTCAAGATTATCTTGAGCCATAGTAACTTGCAGATACCTTGAGCCATTGGTTGAAACTCTGCTTCTGTATTGGATCTAACTACGACTGGTTCTTTCTTACTCCTCTGTATTATCAAGTTCCCACCAAGAAAGGTACAATATCCCGAAGTTGATCCTTAATCAGCAACTGAGCCAGCGTAGTCTACATCACTGTTTGCTTCTAGTTCCAAATTCGTAGCCCTTTTAAAGAGAATTCCTTTCCCTAGAGTGGTGTAACGCTTTTAGTGAGGGTTAACAGTTTTTAATAAATTGAATAAAGATTCAGAAATTAAAAATAAAATATCAAAAAAAATTTGCTCAGGACTTAAATAAAAACTCTCAAATCAAAATAAAAATATAAACAATAATTAAACCACAGTTTAATGTAGCACATTTAAATTAATAATATAAAACTGTTATCATTATTATTTCAACCCTCAATGCATTTTAATACAGTCATAGAAAGTAACATACGATACTTACATTATCATAAAGGACATTCTTAACAATTAAAGCAATTTCAACATAATACAGCTACATAGCTTCCTCAACTATGTTTCTTGTCATCACCTCACACATTGTGAGTCCTAAAAAGATGACAATATGGGGAAATGAGCGACAATATGCTTAATAGAGAAAATCTATTGCTCACCTTTAGTTGTTTTTTTAATCATTGCCACATTAAAACCTACATGATTAGCTAGTTCTCAATCATTGTACATCTTATGAGATTCATTATGATCATGTTCCATGAATACCATACATTAATCATTACTGAGTTCTATATATATACATAGGTACAAATATTATAATTTGTCATTGTTTCTAGGTACTATGTTACCATAGAGTATTTATCATTTAACTTATCGAAAACTCAAATGGGCGCGCTTTTCCACTCTCTAATCATTTTAAGATTGTCGGGTGAGAGGATATCAAGCCCGGATCCTCACTAAATCATTTCCTGTATAGTACGTTTTGGGACTTTCGACTCAAAGGAGCGCTATTGTCTCCTTCTATTTTTCCTTTTAGGGTATTCGAGCCTAAGAATGTAATCACTGCCATCTTCACGTCTTACTATTCCTCTATAATCATTCATTATTTATAGAGTCAGTTTTTCTGACCATGCTTCCTAATTTATAACAACATATGTCAAATCAATTTATTTCTCATTGTACAATATAAGATGAATTCATATCGTTGTCTCATATGTAATAATCATATAATATCAGTTCAACCATATCACTCAAGGTTCAATACTATGAATTCTTAACTTATCTCATATTGCTCAAGTAAATAAAACTTTTAAGAAAAGTTATTGGTACTTAAGTACTCCATCGAGTCTACACATAATCACTATATAGGTTTAAATCAATTATGAAAAATTTAACACAACCATGTCAAACCTTGAAATCAACAACTCAAGCCTTATGTTTCCCATCACTTCTTATGAGTTAAAAGGCTTATAGATCCTTTTAACTATATGAATCTACCTTAAACAATCTACACATAATTTCATTTCATACAATTATCGTATATATATAACCATTAATACTTCCATTCTAGGGTTGCTCTTTGTTACATTCTCCTAGATTGCATAAATCAACCTGAAGGTTTACTTTGATGATGACATTAAAAATTCAACTTTAAAACCATCTCGAAAACTAATATTTAAAGTGATGTTACACTCTTTAGGTTAACAGAATCGAAGCTTTGATACCAAAAATTCCGTAATGCCAAGTGGAGATTAATAGTTCTTAATAAATTAAATAAAGATTTAAAAATTTAAAATAAAACATGAAAAGAAATTTGCCTAGGACTTAAATGAAAACTCTCAAATCAAAATAAAAATATAAACAATAATTAAACTACAGTTTAATGTAGTACCTTTAAATTAATAATATAAAACTGTTATCATCATCAGTTCAACCCTCAATACATCTTAATATAGTCACAAAAAGTAGCATATGATGCTTACATTATCATAAAGAACATTATTAACAATTGAAGCAATTTCAACGTAATACAACTATATAGCTTCCTCAACTATATTTCTTATCACGACATCACATATTGTGAGTCTTGAAACGATGAAAATATAGGAAAATAAGTGACAATATGCTCAGTAGGGAAAATCTATTTTTTTTTATTATTGCCACATTAAAATCTGCATGGTTAGTTAGTTCTCAATCATTGTACATTTTATGAGATTCATTATGATCATGTTTCGTGGATACCATACATTAATTATTACCAAGTTCCATACATATTCATAGGTACAAATATTATAATTCATCATTGTTCCTAGATATCCATGTTACCATAGAGTATTCATCACTCAACTCATCGAAAACCCAAACGGGCGTGCTTTTTCACTCTCCAATCATTCCGAGAATGTCGGGTGAGAGGACAGTGAGTTCTGAGACTTTCGACCTAAAGGAGTGCCATCGCATCCCTTTATTTTACCTTTTAGGTTATTCATGCTCAAGGATGTAACCGCTGCCCTCTTCATGTCTTACCATTCCTCTATAATCATTTATTATTTATAGAGTCAGTTTTCCTAACCATACTTCTTAATTTATAACAACATATGATAAATCAACTTATTCCTCGCTGTACAATACAGGACGAGTTCATATCATTGTCTCATATGTATACTCATATAATATCAGTTCAACATACTTATATATTTTGCACTATAACAACCAATTTTAATTCCATAAAAACCTCATAAAAGATAAGTAATAGAATCCCTATCTTTTAGCGAATACCTTGCTGATAATTTTCAGCTCACAATATCAAGTTTACCATGTAAGCTCCAAGTACTTCGTTATCCTATGACGTGCAAAATAACCATACTTTAACTAAATTGCTAATCCATAATCATACCGATTTACCATATATTCTTATTAGTGTGCCATAATAATTTATATGAAATCCTTGGAACATTTCATAACATAAAATGATGAAACCAATGATTTTGGGATGCCGAATCAGCTTACTGATCACTATTTTTGGCCTACCGAACAAAACTTTATCTTTGGACCCTTTTCTGGCCTGCCGATTCAAAGTTCAGCCTGCTAGTACTATTTAGACTTTGGCTTGTTGAACTACAGGTTCAGCTTGTCGAACCTAACAGTGTTTGGCCTGCCGATTCGTGGTGTTCGGCCTACCGAACTTGCCAACAATTCTTGCCTGCCGATTGAAAAGATCGGCCTGCCAACAGAACAACTTCTGGAAATCCAGTTTTTTATTTTTAAAGGTTTCAAACTTTAAAACTCAATCTGCCCCTTTTTAACAATTTTCAGGGTATAAAAAATACATAAAAACTATATAATATCATATTTAAACACATATATATCATTTTTCTCAAAATTTTAATGCTCAATATACAAATCTAAACCAAAAAATCAAAATTTTCAAAACTAGTTCAAAAACTCATTTTAAACAAAGATCTAGGTAAATCAAGCTTTAAGTACATTATGTAATTACCCACAAACATCAAGAATACATTTCTCACAATTCTCATGCCAAAACACATATTTAAAAGAAAGCTTTTAGATTAGAAAACCTTACCTTAAGCTTGAAGAAAATTGTGATTTTGTTTACAAAAATTCTTGATTTTTGAGCTTGTAAGAAGTTGTTTGTGAACTTTTGTAAAAGATTAGCTTGAGTTTCCTTTTAATCTTCTAGTTTGTCTCACCGAGGAAGAAGAAATGAAGAAAACGAAAAGAAAGAAAAGAGAGAAGCAGAGGAGAGAAACGTGAGAAAAAGAAAGAAATAATCAATCTGAATGAAAGGAGGGGAAAAAAATTTGAGCGAGGCAGTGTTGGTGATATTAGTCTCGTCCGGAGACTTTAGCTCATATTGGCATTTTTGTAATTAATTAAAAGTTTCAAGGGCATTTTAGTAAATATACTAAATAGGTATAGGAAATTTGAGAAAATTTTAAAACTAGGTAGAAATCAATATTGTAAAATAGATTTTTAATAAAACAAATTTTAATTGACACACTAATAATTAATTTAATTACCATAATACATGTTAGGAAAATAACAAGTGTCACAAGTGGCCTTTAAATACTCTAGGATTGGATACACTGACTAAAGATGGGCTTCTTTAGCATTATGTATAAATTAACTCACCACACTTATTGCATATTTTATAACAGGTCATGTATGGGAGAGTAATATTAACTTTCCTACCAATCGTTGAAACATGCCTTTGTCCACAAGTTTCAAGTCTAGAGCATCTCCTAATCGATGGTTTGGCTCAATGAGAGTGTCTGATGGTTTACAACTAAGTTTGCCTGTTTCCTTCAACAAATGAAGGATATACTTTTGTTGGGAAATAAAAATACCTTATTTAGACTATGCCACTTCGATTCCCAAGAAGTATTTTGGTTTTCCAAGATCTTTTATTTCAAATTCCTTTACTAAATACTTGCGCAGCCTCTCCCTTTCTGCTAGATCATTCCTTATTACTATTATATCATCTACATAGACCAGCAATGCTGTAACTCCCCTTGAAGCATAATGTTTAATGAACAATGCACTAGTACAAAATGTAGATTCCATGACGGTTAAAAAACCGTCGTGGAAACTTCTGTCATGGAACACGACCGAGTTTTCACGACGGTTTTTTACCATCGTGTAATAGAATAATTGGCGCGCGAGATCGGTGGGAGTGCTAATTTTTCACGACGGTTTTTGCTGAAAACTATCGTAGAAAGTGGAGATTCCATGACGGTTTTAATAAAAAACAGTTGTGGAATCTCCTTCTTTCATGACGGTTTTTTTGTGAAAAGCGTCGTGGAAGGTGGTGCTTCCACGACGGTTTTTGATTGAAACCGTCGTGGAAGCTCCACCTTCTACGACGGTTTTCACAAAAAACCATCGTGGAAGGAGAATTTGGTATTTTTCAAAAAAAAAAATCTCCCATAATTTCAATTTCCCACGGGATGGCCAGTCCCGTATGTTATCCATTACATCAAGACCCTAATTACATACAATAATTGCTGTATTTTAAAAATTACATTGTATTTACAAGATCATTTTACATTTCAGCTATTTTGAGCACTTTGTTAATCTACTATGACGTGTACCTATCTAAAAAGCACAAACCTATTTACAAATTGCACCCGCTCTAATCTAACTTCATGTATATCTCTATGTATATAAAAATCTTTTTTTCCTAAGGCTTGTATACCACTTGTAATTATATACCGCATGAAACGTAGATTAAAAAAACCACATTTTATGTTTCCTTGTTGTCTTAGACACTTACGTTTAGAATATAGCGTTCCGTTCGGTCGGTTTGTGACACCAGTTCCTACTTGAAGCTTCCAATTGTTAAGCGCCCTAATAATGTATCATGTTTAAATAATAAATAAATTAATAGACGATATAATTATGTGAGACTAAAAACAATTAATTTTATAAGACAATATTAATACTTACAATCTTGTGACTGATAAGAAATCCTTACCTGGTGAGTGTCCGAGGGGGTCAAACCAATATATTTGGTCTTCCCATGGTGAAATAAATCCTAACATCCAATGTTCTCCAACGTTGTATGGCAGGAAGAATAATTTTCCCCTCGGTGCTTTAGCTAATAGGTGGAGGAGTGATGTGGCACGCTCTCTATGATCACTCTGTAGGTCTCTTGCAGCACTTGAAACAATGGCCGGAGATATGAAGCCAAAATTTTGCACCATGCCTTGAAGTTCACAATATTCTGTCAAAAAACTACAATGAAAAATATTATAGTGAATTTTTGTAAAACACCTTACAATTCTACGTATATATTTAAAATATTGAAATAAGGCTGGAGTTATCACTTGAGGTATACGAGGATATAGTTTGCCCCGATTTCTTTGAAGTTGATGAAGTCGTAAACGTCTTCATATCCCACATAGATAGGCAAATCATTGCCAGTGACATTTACTGGTATCGGACACTAAATGGTCTGCCCATCGTACATGAAAGAATGTACATATAGAGCTAACTGCATAAATTCTTGAGGTACTGAAGCGAAGTTAAATGCATGTAGGTGCTCATTAGCAACAGTTTGTCCTTGGCATTGTTGAACCTCAGGTTGTGATTCTCTTGCTTTTAGAGAGCTTTTCTTTTTTTGTCGTTTCTTTTCGCTTAGATCTTGGAGAACATGGCTAGGTGCTCGACTCGTCTTTGTTAATGTGATGACTTCAACTAATCTCTTCGGCCACGCGACAAAGCTTCCTGCTGCTTCACCCACAGTTGTTGCTTCAAGTGTTGGAACAGGCAATTCAGTTGTTCTAACTCTGATGGTAGTGATGCTAACACGCACGTTCTCTTCCTCTAATAGTCCTCCATGAACTGTATCAGTTGGAAGGCTCTCCATCCACACCTTCCCAAGCGCAACAAGTGTACACCCACCATTAACTCTATCCTCAACGAAGAGCCTATATTGTTCGGGCCCTTGACGAGGAGGTGACAATTGGACTTTTGGAGCTTCTGGAGCTTTTGCAGCTTCTGCTACAGTATTGGGAGGGTTACAACTAGCTTTGAAGTTGTTGCGTTATGAGATGCTATCATCCGTCGACTTAGCACGTCCTTGGGAAATGAGCTCAGTCACAAGACTTTGGAGTTCTGCAATCTCCATCTGCATCTTCGACATTTGAGAATTCAATTTTGATGATCCTAGTTAGAGGTCGAAGTATTGAGACTGCTTCACATACTTTGATTGATTGCGAACACGTCCTGAATGTTTCGGTTTCCCTAGTGCCCTTGTCAAAATGTCATCATTACCGACCGATTGGAAGCTCCCTTGACTTTGTTGCGTTGTGTATTCATCCTATACAAGAACAATACAACCATGTTATTTAAGCAATCCTTCATCCACCCGTAGTAAAATACAAATTAATTGTTCATGTTTAGTAGACTTATAATCAAGTTGAAAATCTCTGCTACTTTTGGATTTTTAAACTGGCTATCAGGACCTTGACGTGATTTTACCCACAACTCCTCCCGTGTTGGTTGCACGCTTGTCTTTGCAAACTGTGTTACGCTATGTTAGTAACATAATAATGTAGCAATAATTGATATATGTAGTTTGAGTTAATTAGTAACGTACCATAGATTGCTTGAGCTCTCTATATCCCACTCGGCTAACCATAGAGCAGTATTCATTTTCTGCTCTTATTTTTCTTGCATTTGATGATAGCAGTTGGAAATCATTGAAACGTCGATACCTCACAAAAGCTTCCCAGTCTTCATCGTTTATGGAAGGGTAGTAGTGTGCTATCGTAGGAGGCCGTTTATATATATTTACATCCTCCTCCGGAATGGAAATGTATGGCTGTACGAAGGTAACATAGAGGTCGGATCTGAACCCCTTTGCTAATTCGCTGCAAACCTTTAAAGCTTTTTTCCTATACCAATCCTCAACTGTGAAAGCTTGGTATATCTCTCTCCAAATCACATCTTTTACTTTATCTAAATCCTTAGACCTCCAATCTTTTGTCCATATTAGAATGTGCTCTCGACTAAGGACTCCGATCCAACTGCTTAATTCATAACCGGGTGTGCCTTTCGGTTGGCCTTTCAAATCAAAAGTCACTTCAATTCTTAAACCTTTCTTTTTCATCCGATGAATTTTTTTCATTAATGTTGACCTTCAGTCAAAGTCTACTTTTGGATTAAATTTGGTTCGCCTTTATGGCTTACTGCGATTGTTTCCCTTGCTATATTGCGTTGCAGATGAAGTGCAACCTTCGTACTCCTTCTCGTACTTGTCACTATCGAATTCGCAAGACATTGTACCTATGCAACGTATTCAAAAACTAACATATACATGTTAATATTAATCACAAACTACACATATTCACATACTAATATCATGACTTGTACAATTTCACATAATTTTTCTCTAATAGATATATTGACATATTCACCATGAATTGCACAATTACTTTCCATCTTCACATATTCACAAGCTTATATATTGACATAATTTCACGTAATCAAATCTTAACATATTCACAATTGCACAATTTCAACGACACTTTTCACAAATTCATATAATCTCACATAATTACACATATTTAGAAGTTTATACACATTCACAATTAAATATATAATTTCATAAATTGTACATATTCACATAATTTCACATGTTCAATATATTGACATATTCACCACAAATTGCACAATTACTTGTCAGCTTCACATATGCATAATTTTATATATTGACATAATTCTACATAATCAAATATTGACATATTAATATTTATAATTGATTACACGATGAGGGGGCCGCGAGGGGGGGGGGGGGGGTCCTAGGCGGGGGGTGGGGGGCCGGGGGGGGGGGGGGGGGGGG
>CAMOHE010023354.1:1100-18672 GCA_946598075.1 Artocarpus hirsutus
TCATCAATTTGGGTCAACTTCATTCAGCTTCAAATATTTCTTAATTTCAAGTGATGAAAAATTGATGAAAACTGTCATTGACTTTAAACTTTAATTTTTTTTTGTTGCAAAAGGCTGATTGATGTTGTTCAGAGTTCGTTGTATAGTTGGCACACAAAAAATGTATAAAAATCTTAGAATTGGACAAGTTCTATTTTTGAATTTATTGGATTTCAATTTGGCTGGAGGCGGTTGGTTTCATATTTTACTTTGAAACCTATCAAATTTCAACCAGACACCTTACGCGCGGCAACTACTGAAAATGGTTGGTGCTTCTTTGTTTAAAAGAAAATATATTAAAACCTAGTAGGTTCTGGGATAAAACTTGACGGATTCTAGGATGAAATTGAGTAAGATATGGCGGGTTTCAGGATGAAACTTTGAAGATTCCAACAGGTTTCGGAATAAAACTTAGCTGGTTCCAGGATACATCTCCCATGAGGGAGTGAGAATAAAACTTAGCTGGTTTCATATTTTACTTTGAAACCTATCAAATTTCAACCAGACACCTTATGCGCGGCAACTGAAAATGGTTGATGCTTTTTTGTTTAAAAGAAAATATATTAGAACCTAGTAGGTTCTGGGACAAAACTTGACGGATTTTAGGATGAAATTGAGTAAGATATGGCGGGCTTCAGGATGAAACTTTGAAGATTCCAACAGGTTTTGGAATAAAACTTAGCTGGTTCCAGGATACATCTCCCATGAGGGAGTGAGAAGAGAGGTAATTTAGATTTTTAATAAATCATATTATTTAATTAAAAAGATAGTTTTTAAAAAAGTCTTTTAAAACAATAATCTTAAAAAAATGCTTCTTTAGGAGAACATTTTTGTAAGTTGCGCCCTTTAAAATCTTGGTTTGCAAAGCGAATCCGCGGCGCCTGTGGGCCACGAAGGCAAATAAATTAATTTTCTATTGTGAGTCGGAGGAGTTTGAAGCTGTTAGTTTAACAAGAACATTACAAATTGTGACCCTCTACGAACCAACCCACCCATCTTTGTGGTGAACCCAACCCTTCTAAGGAAAAAGAAAAAAAGATTCTTTTTTTTGCAATTGGTTCGTTTTTGTTCGTTTTTAAGTTTTTACCTCTTTAAGGGTTTTTTATATGTCATTTTTTTGGTCAAAATTAACTTTTGACCCAGAAAGGATAGACATTAAATAGATGTATTATATCTTTATCAAAGCGACTTTTCATAAAACAATGACCTTGGCAAAAACCAGACCTAATCCACTGCTTTGGCACAACCTTTCCTTAATTAACGCATGTACTTCACATTTTCTTTGGAGGTAGGAGCAACATAATATAATATATATATATATATATATATATATATATTACACTAATAGTTCTCTCCAAGCTATATATTTTTTCTAAGAGAATGAAGACACAAAAATATATTTCGGTTATTTAATAAGGGTAAAATTATAATTTTTTATTTAAAATAAAGGTATAATTTTAATTTTTAAAAAAACTATTAGGTAAAAAATCAAGGATTCAAAAGTTGAGTGGGGCATGTGTCCCACTCAACTGCAAATGCCTCTGCCAATAATTGTAGGAAGAAAAGAGATTGAGCTACATACCCCCCACTCAACTCCTCACTCAGTGAAAGAGATTTAGCTTTCCATTAGGGAAGTTATGGAGTGTGATAAAGCCAAGGAAATGAGAAAGAATGCCAAGAAGTGGAGGCACGTGGCTTTGCAGGCAATAAGAATAAGTGATGGTGGCAGTTCCGAATAAAACTTTTCCTCGTGTGTATGCGTTTGTGTATTAAACCTTTTTTTTGAAACTGTATTAATGTAATAAGTGATAATAAAAATAGCAATAGACTCGTAAAATTTATTTCTTCTTTTCAGGGCATGTTGCTATGTTGAAAAGTCCCCCACCAAAGGGAAAGAAAAAAGTTTAACATTGCGCTGTTTGTCGTCATTAATTTATAAAATTCTCACAAATTCTTTTGCTGGAGGCTTTATTATTAAAAAAAAAAAAAAAGAAAAATAGAAAACGAGTCATCCCCTACGTAACACATAGATTCCCTCAATATATATAATATATCTATAGGTTTAAAAAATAAACGTGTCTGGTTTTTCTTTGTACGCATGTTAAGACAGAGTCAATTGTTAAGCACTAAAACGAAATAAAAAAAACAAAAAAGAGATACTGTCGTTATTCCGTTAAAAAAAAGTTAGGGGGCCGGCTGTTTAGTACGGATAGTTTTCAGAGTGGAATTTTTGGGACGAGTATTGTCTAAAAAAGACGGATGACATAAAATTTTAAAATATTTTTTTCACTTCAAAATTATTTTTCCATTTTATTGACATACCAAGACATTATAATATTTACTATCATGTTACATAGTGAATATGATACTTCAGTGATTACTACTTCATTTGTATCGAGGAGGGTTGTTTATTTTGAGTATTTTTGATATTTAATAAACTTAATTTAAATTCGAATATCAAGAGTCTTTTGGATGCATATTTGTTTCTTCTGAAATCTAAATCCTTTGAGTATCAAGAATCTAAGTTTTCAGAACTTTTCGAGTCCATCTGGTTCGTGGTTCGAATCACTTTGCTACAGTATTTTCTCTCATAAAAATTTAAATCTTCATTCAAGTTTTTTATTCAAATCTATAAACTAAACGGACTCGATCTTAAACTTTTGATATTCGGATATCTGTGCTACAGTAAAAACTGAAATTCTCTCTTATATTTGAGGAAAAAAATCATAACTTCTTCATTTGATATCCAATTGAGATGATTTTTTTATTATGTTCCTAGTGAAAAGAGGAATAAATTAAGATCCATATTGCATATTTTTTAGGACTATTAAGATTAAGATTTTATTAGATTTGTTAATAAATTAAAACTATTTTCACTACCTTTTTAAACACAAATTTTAATTTTATTCCATACTCAGATTAAAATTTAAATACACATCCAAATACCAATTCAAATAACAATTTAAATCACTAACTCAAATCTTAATTCAAATCATACTAAGTTAAATAAAATCACTAATTTGAATCTATTTACTAAACGGACACTATCTATGTACTAAGTCATTACAATATCTGCTATGACTATACTTTACAGGTTTTAGCACATAAAATATTTATTCTGTTTATATAAATTGTAACTTAGTGTCTTTTTTAATTTTTTTATTGAGTACGTAAGTAATCTACCGAGAGAATATTACGATTGAAATTATTTGCTTTTATATTTTTTTCAAAATAATATTTACATTAAGAGTGCTTTTAACAAATTAAATTAAGAACTTTTTCAAAAATTGAATCCAAAACCATTGAAGGTTAAATTTCCTTAAAACGAACTTTGTTTTCAAAAAAAAGTGTTAAGTACGCCTTCTTTTTTATTCATAATTGATATTGTATATTATTGTTATTGGCCAAAAATAGGACTATTTTCACAACTGCCCCCGAATTATATCACTTGTGTCATTTTGCCTTCTAATTTTTAAAACATACTACTTAGTCTCTTCAAATTTTGTTCCGTTAGCAAGTTTCCTCCCTTCATCCAACTCGGTTACTTTTTGAATGGTTTTTTTTTTTTTTGCGAAATATTTTTATATTTTTCTCCAAATTGTCACTTATGTTATTTTGCCTCCCAACTTTCAAATGTGTCATTATGTCCTCGAATTTTTTCTATTAGTAAATAATCTCCTTCCATCTAATTTTTTTCAGCTTTACAAGTCAATGTTTTTTCTTCTAACTTTGAGGAAAAAACCCAAATATAAAAAAGAGTTTAAGAGCAAAAAATAGGTTAAGGAAAAAAGAGTTCAAGGAAAAAGTATTATTTTGTACAATACACTAAACACATAAAGGAGCTTAAAGAGAAAAAAAAAACCCACAGAATTCCTTAAAGAAATAGAGCTCTTGAAGTTTTTTCAAAAAAAAAAAAAAGAACACATTTTTTTAATTTCTTGTAAAGACGCTCTCTTGAATTTTCTTTGTATTTGTATTTGAATGGTATTGCAAAAATCTTCATATGCAAGTTGTGTTTATACGGATTGCTTTGATGTGCAGTTTTGTAAAGTTGGAAGAAAAAAAAATTAATTTATTAGCCGAATTGAATTGGACGAAAGGAGATTATTTGCTAACAAAAAATTTAAGGAATATAATAATACATTTTAAAAGTCGTGGGTAAAACGACATAAGTTTGGAGGAAAATATAAAAAATATTATGCAAAAAAGGTCTAAAAACTAACGGAGTTAGATGAAAATGATATTTACTAATGAAATAAAGTTTAAGGGGATTAAAAGAAACGTTTTAAAAGTCAGAAGACAAAATGACATAGTTAAGGGGAAAATGTAAAAATAATCTTGACAATATTAGGAAAACATCAAAACATATCTGGTTTTTATTTTCGCAGCAAAAAAAGTGGAGGCCGTGGCAGGACCAGCTCAAATGGAATATTAAAGCATGATGTATCCCTCTGCTTAAGTAAGCGACTCGGGTTCAAATCCTTATGAATGTAACTGTCGGCGTTGAAAGACTCTTAACTTTTGGGTCTCTCTACAGGTCGACTTCAGATTAGTCGGAAACTACCCAAATATTGAGGGGCCCTCAAGAGTTTGTAGGTTGAAATATCGGGGGTTTAAAAAAAAAAAAAAAAAGCATGACGTATACAACACGTATATATAGAGTACTATTGTATAAGGCAACAATTTTCCTACCCCAAAATCATCGGAAGGCAAGGAGTCAGAAATTAATAGGAAAACCAAAAGGCGAGTAGTACTGTAGAGTTTTGATAATTAGTTTATTTTGTTATCAAAGATCAAATGGAGAACAAAAAATGGGTACCTCATGTGTTGGCCGTACCTTATCCAAGTCAAGGCCACATCAATCCTATGCTTGAGTTCTGCAAGCGCCTTGGTTCCTATGGCCTCAAAACCACCTTCGTCACCACCGTCTTCATCTCTAACAACTTTAACCCTACTCCATGCCCCTCTGTCCAATTCGACACCATCACCGATGGCTTCGACGAAGGTGGCTTTGCTCACGCCACCGGCGTCGCCGACTACTTAGCCCGAATGGAAGCCGCCGGCTCCAAAACCCTAACCGAGCTCATCACAAGGTACAACAATTCCTCAAACCCTATACACTGTGTCGTGTACGACGCTTTCTTACCATGGGCTCTGGATGTGGCCAAGCGTTTTGGCTTAGCCGGAGCTGCCTTCTTCAGTCAGGCATGCACTGTCAACTATGTCTACTACTGTGTCCATCATGGATTCTTGAAGCTCCCCGTTTCTTCGTTCCCCCTCTCCGTTGACGGCTTGCAGTTTCTCGATCGCCTTGAGGATATGCCGTCCTTCATCGGTGTGGAGGGTTCTTATCCGGCTTACTTTGAGATGCTTTTGAGCCAGTTTTCTAACGCCCACCAAGCTGATTTCATCCTTGTCAATTCCGTCTACGAGTTTGAGGAAGAGGTTAATTATTTTATTTATTTGTGAAACATATCTATTGACACTTGATGAACGATATTTAGTTAGGTGCTTTAATCAGAAACAAAGGTCACTGCACGAAAAACAAAAAAAAAAAAGAAAATATTTTTTTTTAAATAGAAATACAATAATATAATTCAATTATTGAAGGGAGGGATACTTATAAGTTTCCTTAAAAGCGTGGATATAGCCAAAGTTTTTTAAGAAATTTTTACAAGCCGACTCCCTCACGGTGCTGAGAAGTCATATGTACCACGTAGCAGTGATGACTTCCGTATTAATTCATGATATATAAGTACTAAAAACACAACCCCTTTATCTGCAAAAATGAACAAGAAACTGGACAGCAACCTAGACAAAAAGAACAAATTGGAAAAAAAAACCACTCTAAAAATTACATAGAAAATTGAACAAACCAAAAAGAACAAGAGAACAAAAACAGAGTTATAGTTTAGATTTGAAAAATTCTACATCAAAGTCAGAGGTGGTCACCTCTAGTCCAAGCCACTTTATTAGTATGTACTACACCTTCTAAAGCTTCAAGAACAAGCTCTCCCTACAATTAGATTGACTATTCAGTTTCTCACAAGTTCTTGAGAAATAAACATTCAACCAAATTTCAGTACAAGCCCATAATTTTCTCCCTTAGAAATTTCTCTCTTTTTTCTTATTAGCCAAAGATACACAATTCAGATTATTTCTATAATTCTTGTTATTTCTCTCAATAAAATATCAGAATTAAGAATCGAACTCACACTTAAGCTGTCTACTACATACTTATACTTTAATTGTAGTCAGTCATTGGCTGACAGTTGTTACTTGAGATATATCCAATTACAAAAAGCCAGTTCTTTTGAGTAAATAGAACTCAGAACCACATCTTCTCGCAATTGATCATACTGTCTTGGAAGCAAATTCAACAGGAATATCGTTTGATCTTCGTCTTTACTCTTGACTTTCAGATTTTCAAGATCCATGATCAATTTTGTAAACTCATCGACATTCTCATCAATGGATTTTGCCTCACCCATTTTGAACCCATATAATTTTTGTTTGAGATAGATTCGGTTTGGAAGAGCCTTTATCATATGGAGTTGTTCTAGTTTTTCCCACATCGTACCAGCGGTTTTTTCTTTGACAACTTTCCTGGGAATTTGATCATTGAGGCTCAGAATAATGGCATTCCAAGCTTTCTTCAAGGTCTCCTGTTTCCCCTTGGCCTCCAATTTTGCAGACATATTGGGCTCTCCCTTCAGTGCCTCATCTAGATAGAAATTCCCAAGATGAGCCATCATCTTTTCCCTCCATAGATTGAAGTCGTTCTTCCTGTTAAGCTTCTTGATGTCAAATTTGAGAGTCGTCATTCTTGTTTGACTTGCAGTAGAGGAATTTGATCATAATTCTTTGCCCTAGGTCGAAGACAAGATTGTCTCCAACTCAAGCTTTGATACTAATTTGTTAAAAAACAACCCTTTTATTTGCAAGAATCAACAAGAAACTAGCCAGCAACCTAGAAAAAGAACAAATGCGAAAGAAAAATCAAACTAAAAATTACACAAAAAACTAAACAAACCACAAAGAACTAGAGAACAAAAACAGACCTATACTTAGTTTGGATTTCAAAAATTCTACATCCAAGTCAAAGGCGGTCACCTCTAGTCCAATCCACTATATCAGATGTATTATACCCTTTACGGCTTCAAGAACAAGCTCTCAATATTATTGGATTGACTGCTCAGTTTCTCACAGTTCTTGAGAAACAAACACTCACCCAAATTTCAGTACAAGTTCTCTCTCTTTTTTCTTACCAACGAAAGATACATAACTGAGATTATCTCTCTCTAATTCTTGGTATTTCTTCCACTAGAATATCAGAATTACGAACTGAACCCACACCTAAGCTGTCTAACACATACTTATGCTTCAATTATAGCCAGTCATTGGCTGACAGCTGTAACTTGAGAGATATCCAATTACACAAAGCTGCAGTCTAAGTGAAACGGCTACAAGATAATCTTCACAGCATCACTAATCAGGAGATGACAACTGTACTCCACAATAACGTAGGGCATAGTCAACTTCTCCTACAAAGTCACGGTACATATGATTGAAACATGATGTAATATGTTTCTTAAGGTCTAGTACTTATATGTGTGTGTGCGCGTGAATTTATTAATTAACAAGCTATTTTCAAAATGAGAACATGAATAAGCTCACTTAATAGACATGACTATATATATATATAGTTATATTGCGCACGTAATATTTATTCATCAATCATCATGGTGTCAATTAAATAATTAATCTTCATATTTATGAATATTACGAACAACAGGCGGCTGATTCAATGTCAAAAGTATGCCCGTTGCTGACGATTGGGCCCACAATTCCATCACTGTACTTGGACAACCGCATCGAAGAAGACAAAGAGTACGGCCTCAACCTATTTGAATCTGAGTCATCAGTTTCGGTCAGAAATTGGCTCAACGACAAACCTGAACAATCTGTTGTTTATGTGTCGTTTGGAAGTATGGCCAACTTGAGCGCCAAGCAAATGGAGGAGCTCGCCTTGGGACTCGAAGCCTCCAATGTCTTCTTCCTTTGGGTGGTTAGGGCTTCCGAAGAGTCTAAGCTCCCTCACAACTTTGCTTTAGACACGAGAGAGAAGGGCTTAATAGTGAAATGGTGTCCCCAAATGGAAGTTCTCTCGCATTCTTCTGTAGGGTGCTTCTTCACACATTGCGGATGGAATTCGACGATCGAAGCTCTCTGCTTGGGAGTGCCGATGGTGGGAATGCCGCAATGGACCGACCAACCCACTAACGCCAAACTTGTTGAGCATTCATGGAAGGTCGGCGTTAGAGTTAAGGTTGGTGAGGATGGAATTGTGAGAAGAAACGAGATTGAGTTTTGCATTAGACAAATTATGGAGGGAGAAAGAACCAAAGAAATGAGGTTGAATGCAAACAAATGGAGGAACGTGGCTTTGCACGCTATTAGTGATGGTGGCAGTTCCGACAGCAACATTCGTGAATTTATATCAAAGTTAGTTATATAACGGCTCTAGAAATTAAAATTTATATATGTGTCGGGTGCGTGTGTTGAATTTATGCCTAAGCTAAATAAACTACTCTGGAATTTGAACTATATAAGTTGGGATTGCTTTGCTAAAGTGTACGTGTGTGTATTATATATGTTTGCTTTTAAAACTTCGACATTTTGGACTGATGTTTCGACGCTAAGCACTGAAATACAACATATCGATCAGTTATATGTATACAAAAGTAGACATGCGTGTTTGTTCTATCAACACAAATATACGTAGCGCAAATAAATATTAATTGTTATCTTTTGTGCTCTTTTTTCACTGGACTAAATGACATTGACAACCTGGATTAAAAAAAGATAAAGTTTTGATCTCAGAAAACTTTATCTTCACTCCCATTTTACTAGTATAGATGAAAAGTTTAAATTCTCGTTTAAAAATAAGACCACGGTTAACCAAACCATCGTCTAATTCAGTGTCATAATATGTGCTACACAGTAAAAGTAGAGGGAGATGGGAGACGGATGTTTTGAAAAGGTCTAGTGTGTGGTCTTTAAGGAGAGGGGAAGCCAATGCATGTTCTACATTGGTTTGTGTTGTTAAGATATAGGGAAGGGAGTGTTTCTGAACATAGGTCAAGAAAAATCACGTGAAAGGCATATGAAAAAGAGAAAATCACGTACTTATAATTTTGCAAAAAATACAGGTTTTGTTTGAAAATTAAATAAAATGTAGAATTCTGAAATTTTAATAGTTGAATAAGAATTAGTTTTGTTTTAAAAGAAAACTAAATTATGTGAAAATTTTAATTATGTTAATTTATGAAAATGTAATTAATGGTACACTAAATTTATACATAATTAATTACATTAAAACTTACGGCTGTTACATTTCCCTTTTTAGGATTCCTTTTTGTAGTCGAATTTGTTTAATAAATAGTTTCTAAAGTGAAGAAATGTCTCATAAAGGTCCTTCCGTTAAATTTTCAATAGAAACTTGTTAAATTGGACTTGAAAATAGTCCTTAAACTTTATCCACTTTCTAGAAATAGTCCCTACATTAAAATTGTACTAAATTTAGTCCTTAAACGAATAATTATACCAAAATTAGCTTATGATAGTGTCCAAAAAAAGCCCCTTTGTTCAGTTCTCTAACTTGACCTTCTAGATAGCCGATGATTTTTTTTTTTCCTTTTTAGTGTTCAAAGAGGAAAGAATAGAAAAGTAGATTATAAATCGAAGACTCGTTATGCCTTTTTGATAAAAGTAGATCAAACTAATTTTAATTGTGCCCATTGCAATATATATATATGTGGTACATTTTCATTATTACTTTTGTTTATAAAATCTGGCGGATTACTTTTTACGATAGACATGTGATACATTTTACCTTTTTTCAGGAAACCTTTTTTTTTTTTTCAATGATCAGAATTAACTGGTCATTATTTTTTCTTCTAATGGAAACATGGTAGATTCAGTGGCAGCGCAAAAAATTTATTCTCAAAAGAAATAATTAAGACAAAATATTTGATAAATCTGACGACTGGTGGGATGTTCTTCATTTTTTTAAAAACTTTTGTCTCTTTTTTATCCTTTTGTGGCTAAACATATACACATAAATAGATATAAAAGAGTCTAATAATTTTAATTAAAAAGAATAGCAATAATTGGAATGTTCAGTCTTTGTTTGGAATAATCTATCCTTTTTTTAAAGTGACAATTTATCCTTAAATTGTATGGATTCTGACATATAAAATTCCTATATTGAGGGTTGAATTTTTCTAATATCAAAATATATAAATATTAAAACCAAAAAATCCCGGGGGGCGGCAGCCCTTCTGAATGTCTATTGCTAGCTCCGCTAAATTATTGTGTAAGAACTTTTTGCTAAATAATTTACAAAAAGGAAACGTTTTCTTTTTTATCTTCCATTACAAGAAATAAACTTTTGTCAGGAAAATTATTAGTGGCAAAAAGTTCCAATTTCGTTTTTAAAACATATATCGATGAACCTTTGTTTTTATAGCATTTTTTTCTCAAGACAAAAATGTTGGAAAAAATGGTTAATAACCATTTTGAGGCCTCTTTTTAGTGGGACCCACCTTGTAAAATAACGGGTCTTGGCGGATTTGTGTTCTCGGTCCTAAGAATATCAAAATCATATATTTATATGCTTAAAATGATAATCGGTTGAATAAGAAATTGATGCTCAAATTATGCTCATTGACATTTGGATTTTGTTGGAAAAAGTCTAAATGTGGAGTCTCACATTGGTTAGGCATTAAAGCTTGATATGATTTTTAATAGGTTGCACTTTTGTACTTGGGAAAGATGTTATACCTAAAAGGCTCTCTCACCGTATGAGGGGTTGCAAATCACCACCTCCATGGGTTATAGGGGCCCAATGTGTGCTCGCACGACGTGGGCAATGCGAATGTCAGGTTTGTTGAGCTTGTCTTGCAAGGGCTACGTTTTGCAAATTTTTTAGAAAATATTATAATAAGTGACCAAATTATTGTTATGAAATTAAAAATCTAACACAATATTCAGAATATCTTAAAAATGTCCTTAATAACATAGTAATCATCTTAATGATATCACGTATTGTACTATATAATTACATAGTAATAAATTTAATGATATCATTTTGAGACATTGTAAAATTTTTACAACTAGAATCATATTTTAATTCAATAAAGATAATTGGGCTAGTTGTTTCATTAACCTAAGTTTTTATTGCTTCCAACAATAAATCCGAATCAATCAATGGCTTAGAACCTGCTCATAAAACTCTAGTTAGTACACGTTAATGTAATTACATTATATGCCTTAATGCTCATTAGTAGAGGTTTGTAACCATCAGAATTATGGTGGTATTAACCATGCTCATAAAAACCGAAATAAAGAGCCCTGCAACATCTCCTGACGTGTATAATACTGGGGTCTTTCTTTACATTTACACACATACACGAATTGCACAAAGGACACAAACCTTTCCTCTCTTGTTTCAAGTGCTATTGCTCTCTTGTTTTGAGCTCTGTCAAGTGCTATCGTAGACAGTTTTTTTTAGTGATAGAGGAAGACGTTGTTTCAAGGTCGTCGAAGGCAGTGTTCGATCGTGCATAGACCATAGTCTTTTCTCGTTGTATCTTGAGAGACAGATGTCTATTTAATCCTCATGTATAACTAGAGGGGACGAATTTGTTTTAAGAAAAGCGTAAGCCACACATGCCTCGATTACCATCTTTGTTCCAATTTAGATTCGATCACTATTTTAAAGTTCAATGTTGATTATAATATTTTGTTTATAATTTCATAGTAATATTTATTCCTTTGTTTCCTTTATATTGCACTTGTTTGTTGTTTAACTCCTATATATTTTTGTAACAAAAAATAAATAAATAAATCAATGAAGTCCTCATGACCCACGATCTATTAATATAACATGCCAAAAGTAAACTGTAACTGGTCATGCTTTTGTCAACTAACACCTAATTCCTTCGCTATTACATATCACCATCGGTGGTTTGTTTTTGTTGCCGCTTATCATGGATTATTCGTACTCTAGTTTGAAACTCTTCGTGATGATGAAAAAATGTCGTCGTTTGACAATTAAGGTTGTCGTTGAGGTTTTCAAATGATGCCCTTTTCTTTTACGCTCTTTAACTGCTAATGGGATTGTTTTTATCACAGTTAAGTTCCCACGTCCTTGGTCTTGTAAATTAATTAAGACTTTTTTCTTTCGCAAAGGTAGTTTCATCATTCCTTCAAAACAGAGAAAAAAAATAAAATAAAAGTAGATTCATCATAACAAACATTCTGAGATGTGTGTCCTTGTACCGTCATAAATGTGCATCTTACATCAATAATCATACTCACAGTGTATTTTGGTCGTTGAACTATTACTCTCTCTCTCTCTATATATGTATATAATTCGAGAAAAATTAGTTTATAGTTAATTATTTCGTTGCCAAGAATAATCTGAACCGATTAAATAGACTTCTCCATAACAATTAAAGGGGGGCCATTGAGACTCTCTATTTTACTTTTCACACATATCTTTTTAATCAAATATCTTAGTACTATATTATGCATTGATAAAATTACCTTTAAAGACAAAAGTATTTTAACTAAACACTCATCACACACCCCATCTTAAAAATAAATTATATGCCTACTTTTTTAAAAGAATAAAGAGGGATTCTGACATTCAAGACTCTCTCCCAAAACGTAAGTGGTTTATTTTTCTTCAAAGTTCACATTTTTCATTTTTTAATCGTTGAACCCGTTGAAACGAAAATTCTCATTTCTTCACATGAACATAAAGAAATTGAAAAAAGTTATAGAAAGAGAAACCACGATTTAATAAAGTAATTCTTTGCTAATGTGATGTTGCAATAATTGTCAATGATTAGATTCCAAACATGGTTGATCACATATTTGTAAACTCCAACGTATATCCCAGTGGCCATGTCTACATGGTCAATTGCCCTTTAGTGAGTTGTTCCACGGCTTACTGTTTTTCTTTTCTTTCTTTCTTTTTTTTAACCTTTTGTTTACGCTGAATAATTACCTAAATAGTATTAATGAAAGTGAAAACAACTTTTTTTTTAACAAAATTGGAACCTTTTGCTTTGAAAGTGGAAACCTAGTAGAATTAATAGTTAGGTTTGTAATAAAAGACAAAATGATATAAAGAAATTCTTTATAGGATACGAAGGAATTTTTTTTCTTTTTAATAATGGAGGCATCCGTTACCGATTAATCTTGATTGTGATAATGTTTCGATATAATGCTAAGAACAAATGATCAAATTTTTTATGTAGTCTTGTTTAAAAAAATCTATAATCTATTTGGCGCACGGAATTATGATAAAAATATGACTTATAAAAGATTATCAAATTTAAGATCTTATAGCGCATTGTGGAAGTGTGTTTTTTTTATGTAGAAAAACGTTTGAAAAAAAAGTACTCTAATTAGTTATTTTTTAAATTAACTTTAACAATTTAAAAATTCATATTCAGTTGAAGTTATAAAGATGGATGCTTTTTTTGGTAGAAAAATACTTCTTTAAAGATCAATATATAAAGAACAAGTTTTTTTTCTTTTTCATTTTTTTTCTTTTTAATCAATGATGTGTATATAACGTTCTCATATATAAAGTATGTTTCTCATGGTGTAATTATGTTTGGTCAGTTGGGTTCATTGATGGGGCCATGGTCCCCTGGCTTTTTGTTTTTGTTTTTGTTTTTTTTTTCTGTTTTTTTAACATAGTTGTTTGAAAAAAAAAAAAAAACCTGGCCCCCAACTTTTTTTAATGTAGTTGTTTTAAAAAAAATAACCTGGCTCCTTAGTTTTTTGTTTTAAAAAATAGTTAGAATTTCAACATGAAGTTTTTCTTGAGAAAAGCCTATTTAAAATTCTAAAGGGAGAGAAAAAAAAAAGAAAAAAAAAGTCAACACCTTTACAAATTAGAAAAGTCATAGCCAGATGAACAAAATAAGAGCAAACAAATCTATTTTGCAAAGAAAAGCTTATAAAGAGCAAACAAGTCATGGCCAAATACAAGGAAACTAATGGTTCCTATTTTGCAAAGAAAAGCTTATAAATTCTGTTCATTTTATGATTTCTTAGCAAAATGAATAAAATAAAAGAGCAAACAAATATATTGATGATTTTAAACCTTATCAATGTTTAATGACCATTAAAAACATTTCAAACTAACATGTACTTCTATATGTTATCAAATTCCCCCAAATTTAGCCTTTTGCTTGAGCAAAAGCAAAAGAAAGAAAAAATAACATAGAATTTTTAGAATTGGGCTTCAAATTCGGGCCTGTTGTCCACATAATGTTCATGTGCATTCCTTGTGTGTTGAATAACTGCTTTTTTGTATGTAATCTTTTGTATGTCTGTTTGCTTGTTGACATATGTTATAAAAAAAAAAAAAGATCAAAAAAATTATGTGTTTTATGGCATATAGTTATTCAAATCTTTAGATTCATTGATTCTAGTGTCGGAATGGATGATATTACAGAATAACTAGTACTTTCGAAATGCATCTTTTTTAAGATCTGATCTTTTATTTATCGATGCTTCTATAGTTTTCATATTCCTTGATTAGGATAGCTAATCATACGGAGCGCTTTATATTCTTGAACCGTATTCACATGATGTCTGTAATATATTTTGGTCCTCAATCGTAACAGCAGCCTTGTCAGAGTCGCATCAATAGTCAAATCCCATTGAGCGCATAGTGATTTGCGATTCAAAAGCCCAGTCAGCAAAAAGTCAGCTGATTCCATCGACACGGCAACCTCCTATTCACTATCCATGTTTCATTTCATCCTTCTTTCGTTTTGTTTTAAGTATATGAATTAAAGTATTTGTTGCATCCGTTGTTTCAATTATATGTTTTTGTTTCAATTCTAGAAAATTAAAGTACTAATTTATGTTGCAAGGTGTGATAGATCTTGAAAACAACAATATATATGTGTTAATATAATCTTGATAAAGGAATTTAGCCTTTTACCAATAAATCTTGGCTCTGTCATTGATTGCGTTGCTGGATGGTAAAAGAAAAAAAGGAAAAAAAAACTATATAGGTGTAAGGATTTTTAATTTTTATTGTATTTTAAAAGAAGTGTAGCAGATAAGGTGAGAGTGATTTAAAAAAAAAAGTGTGTAAAAAATAAAATAAAAATGTCAATAAACACTCCCAACAATTAAATGCAGGGTGAATTAGAAGTCTAGTACCTTTGACGTGTATGAATGGTGGAGTCAGGTATTGCTAGATCATGCTTCCAACCGTGAAATATTGTACGTATATAAGATGACCATTGTTACTACAAATAGCTAGCTAGGTTCACCCGAAACCAATAATATTTCATATATATAAAAAAAAATAAAGAATAAAATAAGTAAGTTTTTTTTTTTTTTTTTTGATATAAGGGGAGGGGATTGCTATCACTTTTGAATGGGGTTAAGTGTGACTTGAACCCTCAACCTATGATTGAGGTGGAGGAACTTACAACCAACTAAGCTCCCTCACTTGTCAAAATAAGTAAGTCTAGTAGTAGGGTAGCATAGAAAATAATAAGTTTAGCACCCTAGTACTATGGAAAACAAGAAAAGGGCAGGTCATGTTTTGGTCCTTCCTTGTCCAGCTCAAGGCCACATCAACTCTATGCTTGAATCCTGCAAGGGTCTTGCTTGCTGCGGCGTCCAAACCACCTTTGCCACCACCGTCTTCATCTCCAAATCCTTTAAACCAACTCCATCTCCTTTGATCCAATACGACACCATCTCTGATGGCTTCGATGAAGGCGGCTTTGCGGAGGCGCCCTCCGTTGACGACTACATAAGCTAGTTAGAAAACATTGGCTCGAAACCCTAGGCGATTCATTAAGAACTCCTCCACGCACCCTGTTGACTGTATTGTGTACGACGCCCATTTTACATGGCAAAGCAGTTTGGAATGGCCGGAGCTTCCTTCTTCACTCAATCATGTCGTCCATCGTGGATGGTTGAAGCTCCACATCCCCATCCCCACCTCTGCCTTTCCCCTCGACATCGACGGCTTGCGGTATCTGCGCCATGAGGCTATGCCGTCCTTTGTCATCGATGTGGAGGGTGCTTATCCTGCTTACATGGCATTGTTGTCGAGCCAGTTTACTAACATCCACAATGCTTATTTTGTCCTCGTCAATTCCGTCTACGAGCGGGAGAAAAAGGTCTGCCCCGTCGGTTAATATACTTAACTATGTAACATGTAAACTATTGATTCTTGAAACTACTTTTGATTTAACAAGACCATTTTTTGCACAAAATATCTCTTCATTTTATTCTTTCTTTTTCTCATACCTACCTCTACCTAATTCGTGATCCAGCTTTTTGAGTAGAATACATTAATTACTAGTTGGTATATTTAGACATGTGATCATAGGACCGCAGGTGGTTAATTCCCTGTCAAAATATTGCCGGTTTCTAACGGTGGGACCAACAATTCCATCAATGTACTTGGACAAAGCGAGTGAGAGATGACAAGGAGTTTCAATAGGAGTCATCGGTTGCCGTTGCAAATTGGCTCAACGATAAGCCTCAAAATTCGGTTGTTTACGTGTCGTTCGGTAGCCAAGCCTGCTTGACCGACAAGCAAATGGAGGAGCTTTCCTTGGTAGTCAAAGCCTCCAATGTCTTCTTCCTTTGGGTTGTTAGGGCTACCGAACAGTCAAAGCTCGCTCACAACTTTGTCTCCGAGACGTGTGAGAAAGGCTTAATGGTGAAATGGTGTCCCCAAATGGAAGTTCTTTCACACCCCTCTGTTGGGTGTTTCTTGACACGTTGTGGGTGGAATTCAACGGTTGAGGCACTCAGCTTGGGAGTGCCGATGGTTGGAATGCCGCAATGTACCGACCAGCCCACCGATGCCAAAGTTGTTGAGAGTTTGTGGAAGGTTGGTGTCAAAGTTATGATTGGTGAGGATGGGATCGTAGGGAGAAAAGAGATTGATCTTTGCATTAGGGACGTTATGGAGGGTGATAGAACTGAAGAAATGAGAAAGAATGTGGCTTTGCATGCAATGAGTGATGGTGGCAGTTCCGACAAAAACATTCGTGAGTTTGTATCAAAGCTAAATAACCGCTCTGCGAATTGAACTGATCATGTCTATCCGTGTTTGTGTCGTTTCTGTGTGTGTGTGCTAGAACATGACGAATTTTATTATTATTGTCATGTAATAAATGTTATCAGTACTGTTGACAACATGAAGTCTGGAATTTTATAGGGAGTGTCAACTATATACAACTTCAAACAAACATGCAAAGTTGGAGTCAAGGCAAGCACGTAGGCATCTTCATCACTGCAAGAAATGGGTGCTTAGAGAATAACACTGTCAACGATGACATGTCATCAATGAAAGGTGCAAAGAAAAACGAAATGAAAAATGTATCGTACAAGAGCAAGTGTCTGAATTTTTTTCTGGTCCTATCCACATCCTGTAGATTTATATGAGTCTTTTTGCAAGTTG
>CAMOHE010023380.1:3369-28243 GCA_946598075.1 Artocarpus hirsutus
AAGAGAACGTGCATGTTAGCATCACTACCATCAGAGTTAGAACAGCTGAATTGCCTGTTCCAACACTTGAGGCAACAACTGTGGGTGAAGCAATAGGAAGCTTTATCACATGGCCGAAGAGATTAGTTGAAGTCATCACATTGACAAAGACGAGTCGAGCACCTAGCCATGTTCCCAAAGATCTAAGCGGAAAGAAACGGCAAAAAAAGAAAAGCTCTCTAAAAGCAAGAGAATCACAACCTGAGGTTCAACAATGCTAAGGACAAACCGTTGCTAATGAGCATCTACGTGCATTTAACTTCGCTTCACTACCTCAAGAATTTATGCAGTTAGCTCTATACGCACATTCTTTCATGCGCGATGAGTTGACCATCACTGGCAATGATTTCCCTATCTATGTGGGGTATGAAGACATTTACGACTTCATCAGCTTCGAAGAAATTGGGAAAAACTGTATCCTCGTATACCTCAGGTGATAACTCCAGCCTTATTTAAGTATTTTAAATATACACGTAGAGTTGTAAGGTGTTTTAAAAGAATTCACTGTAATATTTTTTATTGTAGTTTTTTGGCGAAATATTGTGAACTTCAAGGCATGGCGTAAAGTTTCGGCTTTATATCTCCGCCATTATTTCAAGTGCTGTAAGAGACCTGCAGAGTGATCATAGAGAGTGTGCAACATCACTCCTCCACCTATTAGCTGAAGCACTGAGGGAGAAATTATTCTTCGTTCCATACAACGTTGGACAACATTGGATGTTAAGACTTATTTCGCCATGGGAGGACCAAATATATTGGTTTGACCCCCTCGGACACCCACCATGTGAGGATTTCTTATCAGTCACAAGATTGTAAGTATTAATATTGTCTTACAAAATTAATTATTTTTAGTCTCACATAATTGTATCGTCTATTAATTTATTTATTATTTAAACATGAAGCATTATAGGACGCTTAATGATTGAAGCTTCAAGTGGGAACCAATGTCACAAACCGACCAAACGGAATGTTATATTCTAAACGTTAGTGCCTAAGACAACAAGGAAACATAGAATGTGGTTTTTTTATTCTACGTTTCATGTAGGATATAATTACAAGTGGTATACAAGCCTTAGGAAAAAAAGAAGTTTATATACATACAGATATACATGAAGTTAGATTAGAGTGGGTACAATTTGTAAATAGGTTTGTGCTTTTTAGATAGGTACACGTCATAGTAGATTAACAAAGTGCTCAAAATAGCTCAGATGTAAAATGATCTTGTAAATACAAATTAATTTTTAATATACAACAATTATTGTATGTAATTAGGGCCTTGATGTAATGGATAACATACGGGACTGGCCATCTCGTGAAAAATTGAAATTATGGGAGATTTTTTTTTTGAAAAATACCTCCACGACGGTTTTGGTCAGAAACCGTCGTGGAAGGTGGAGATGACCAAAACCGTCGTGGAAGGTGGAGATTCCACGACGGTTTTGGTCAAAAATCGTTGTGGAAGGTGGAGATTCCACGACGATTTTTGACCAAAAATGTCGTGGAATCTCCACCTTCCATGACGGTTTCTATCCAAAACCATCATGGAAGCTCAGCCTTCCACGACAATTTGTGAAAAACCATCGTGGAAGGCTGAGATTTCACGACGGTTTTGGTCAGAAACCATCGTGGAAGGTGGAGATTCCACGACGGTTTTTCACCAAAACCGTCGTGGAAAATTAACACTCTCACTGATCTCGCGCATCAATTATTCTATTACATGACAGTAAAAAACCGTCGTGAAAATTTGGTCTTATTCCACAACAGAGATTTCCACGATGGTTTTTTAACCTTCGTGAAATTTTTTCACGACGGTTATAAACCGTCATGGAATCCACATTTTGTACTTGTGATCTGGGATATTGGGTTTTATAATTATCGGGAGCTTGAACTATATAGGTCCATTTGGTCCTCTTTGCTAGCTTACAAAATCCTGTAACGATACGGCTTGCTTTTCTAATTATTGGTGACTTATGTTAGATTTATTAGATTGGTTGAAATTTGAAAGAATCAAATAATTCATGTCTGTTTATCGGTTGAATTAATTTTGTGATAAAATTAATTTAAGATTAAACTTGTTGAATTATTGGGATCGAAAAATTCATGTCTGTTTATCAATTGATTTAATTTTGAATAAATTATATCAAGATAAACTTGTTGAATTATTAGGAATCTATTTATTTTCCTAGAGATTGTCTAGATAAAGTTGTTTTAATTAGATAACTTCTCTATTGGGTTATTTGAATTAAAACTAGGGCTTTATCTTATAGAATCTCGAGTGAAAAATAAAAGATTCGCTGAGTTTTTTTGACAATTTGGCATGTCGATCCTAAAGTTCCACCTGCCGATGGGGAATGTTTGGCCTGCCTATGAGACAGATTGGCTGTATATGCGCAAAATAAAAATCACGTGTTTTTACGCGGATTTCATCCGATATTGATCTGAATTTGATTTTGATTCAAATTTTTGAGACCGTATCTGATAAGGAATGGATCTAGACCCAACCTCTATAAATAGGGAGTGAGTCTCATGAGTTATTTAGATCAATTGAGAGGATTAAGAGTGATACTCTGCTAGTGAGAATCTGAAACTCCCTGGGAGCTCTTGTTCACAAATCACGAACACTAGCTTTAGGTTCTCTTAATTGGTTGGAAGGAGAATCACCTTGAGGAAGAACTGTACGTGTGAGCTCACACTCACTCCAATCGCGGATAGAGAATAGCAAAGAAAACCAGTTGGTTGGAGCTCTTCTGGAATATTACTTCTCTTCTCAAATTACTAGAGTTCTTCGGCATTCAAAAGTTAGTAAAATCTGATTAATTTATGCATACAGCATGTCAAACTTGTGTTTTAGAAAATACTCTAATACAAGATTTTAAAATTTCACTGCGTACTATTTTTTCAACACCGCCCTCGTCTACCCTGTAGCAGTAGTAGTTCCTAATATAGTCAATCTATCACTACAAGTCTTGTAATTCACCCTATATTAGGCTCCGCCCTTTACCCTATGGTCTTTTCCCTCCAGTCTATCTTGTGTAGGGCAAGCCCCCTGGTCCCTGAGCCTGTCAAAGATTGAACCTACGGAGCCTTGAGGGGAGCAGTAGTGACCTTTTCAAGAACCGAGATAGCCTTCCTTGATAAGCTTGTTGTCCTCAGATACACCTTCCAAGGCATATTGACTAGTATGTTCAAAATCTCCTTTGTTTTGAGAGCCACTCCTCAGCCCTATCGATCACTTGTCTGGTTTTCCCGAGCTGGATGAAGGAGAGTAAGTGGAGGCTGTTGTAGTTGTTGCTACACCCTTTGTTACGCAAGTAGGTGAACCGTGGTAGTTAGTTCGCAGATCCAGTCATGTACGGCTTGATTTGCCTTGGCTTTGTTTCCTTGGCCGCCTGGTCAGGACCTTGCTACTTGGGGTCTACTACGAGGTCTATTCTGGTTTTGGTTCTGAGCGTTCTCCAACCCTTTTTATCGAGCACCCTTGTCCCAAGTATTCCCTCTTGTAGCCATGCTGAGTATGGCTATTGATGAATGTGGGTGTTAAGTAAGGTTGCTGGAAAGGCGCAGTGGCCCTCCTTCTAGTGCCAAAATGATAGTGTTTTGCTTTGAATCACTGTAGATCAACACTATATGTGGCTTTACACAGTGCTCGAATGGTCTTTCTTGCTCTTTTTGGCTTCCTAAAGTGAACCTACACAAAAAAAGAAATGCTTTAGAGATTAAAGGGACACTAGTGTGATGTCGACTAAAGGCTCTCCAACGCTCAAGTCAGGTACTTGTTCAGCCAAGTTTGTAGCAAAGTTAGGTAGAAAAGAGTATGTTACCTTTAAGTGCAGTAAATGCGCTCAATTTATAGGCCACCACTTGGATTAGATGTTAGGTGGGTTTGACTTGCAACCCGTGTGTCCCATCAAGTTGTGTCAAGTAAGAGGTGACAAGTATCGCAATCCCTGAAAGGTCAGTTCTCTATCCGAGGGTTGATAGGAGGCCATGTGTTGACCTGTGGAAGTGAGTATATGCTTGGATGCAGGCTTCATCTGGCCATCCCAAGCACGTGCTTTTTCCTAAAGAGATGACGTCTTGTGTCAAGGCCAATGAGGGCTATGTAGAACACTTCAGGAGGAAGCGTTGATAGTGTGCGAGTTGTAGATTTATCTATAAAGGCTTCTGGCCGAGCAGTGTAACTAGACAGTCAAGGTGGGCGTCTTTGGGGCAGCACACTAAGCACACCCCCAACAAGTTTCATATAACATGTTTGGAAGAAAGAACGAAACCCGGTTAAATCACCATGACCATATATAATCTTATCTTTGGCTTATTTATGCCTTCAGTAAAGTAACGTTCCTTTTCTTTCCCATGTATGGTGGGGTATGATATTAAAGTTTGTTTGCCCAATCATATTTCCAACTAACAAATTCATAAAGGATTGAATTGTCATTTCATGTGTCATAAAACATTTCAAGATCTGTAGATAATATTTCTTCGATCTAATGAGGTACCCAATGGAATTCCGAACATGAGGATGATAGATCAAAAAATTACTAAATTTTAATGTATTAGAATAATTTTTTTTTGTACAATTAAAATTTTCTTTCATTTTTTTCTTCTTTTGCCCAACTTAAATTTTATAATATCAAATTTGAGGCAAAATATTTTAATTTTTTTGTTAGCACCTTTATTTTTATTTTTATTTTTAATTATATATACCTTATTATTTTAAAATTTTGAGGACATTTGAATCGTTGGTTTGGATGGGAAAAGTTAAACAATGTATTTGTAAATACCTGTTTAAACCAAAAAATTTTAGTTCAAATTAATTTTGTTATAGTTTTTTTATCTCATAAAATTTAAATTGTTATAGTATTTTTAATTAAAATTTTAGTTCTAATTATGTTTCTACACATTTTAAAAATTTGATTTAACTCAAACCTAACATATATCTTTGTGCTATTCCTACTATACCCTTAGGCATAAAGCAATCAAGAAATCAATCATAGGGTCCCATTTAGTCATCACAAAATCCACTCATTTGTTGCCACGTGTGAACCGCATATTCACACGTACGTGATATATATATCTTGGATCAGCACCCATCTATTCCCCTCTCCACCACAATAATATGGACAAGCTCTCTCATGCCCACCAAGATTCCAATATAAAATATCAACACCATAAAGCCAAAGCCTACGTCTTCAGGGTGACGTCAAATGGCTCCTTGTCCTAAATTGCCGCGTGGCACGCCGAAGAAACTTCATTGTGTCCCTCCAGGAAAATGCATAAGAAGGAACCACATTTCAAAAAAATAATTAAAAAAAAAACAAATAAAAAGAGAAATCATTGTAAATATGAAGAAATAATATTCTATGTGCAGTTATAAATACACGTTCAATGAAAGTAAACCTAATTCAGAGCACACAATCTGTTGTTACACTACCACTACCATTTATCCATCTTAACTATATTGATCTTTGTGGCAACAATATGAACTTCGATGAAAACCCTAACCCTAATTGGCGTCACTTTCCGGCGACCACCGATCCTCCCATGGACTTCGAGTTGTCGGATTATTTTGTTTTCGACGATGGTCCCAGCGTTGACCAAGATTTTTCGCCGTCGTTGTCGTCTGAGAAGTTTGTGGCAAGTGGATCCAGTGTTGCAACATCGACAACAGACACTACTAACATGCAAGAGATAAAATCCACTTTGGCGTTTGATTAAAATTTATACCATCTATATATTTATTTGGAAAACTACATACATATACTATGTTGTTATAAATCAAGCATTATTTGGCATGTGAAGAATAAAAGATCGACATTTAGGGTTTTTTTTTTTTTTTGGGTTGCTTTTTGCAGAAAATGCAAGAATGGGGTCGCGGGAATGGGTCATAATAAAGTTGCATTTAGAACAAAATCGGAGCAGGATGTCATGGATGATGGATTCAAATGGAGAAAGTACGGAAAGAAGTCGGTCAAGAACAGCCCAAATCCCAGGTAAATAATAGTAGTATACGTATAAATAATATTTATATGACCATTAATATTTTCTAAATGTTAATAAGTTTTAATATATTTGATTGAAACTAAATTGTTTTATACTTTATTTCTAAGTTAAAGAGTACCAATAATTGAACTTTGGGTTGATGATCTCAAGCATATATAATTACTTTCTTTTGAGGAAAAAGTGAGAAAAAATTACCCAATGATTAAACAGAAGCTAAATAATTTGATGATTAGAAATTGCATGAGGTGGGTCGGATCATCTCGATCCTCTCTTCCTCTCTCTCTCTCTCTCTCTCTCTCTCTCTCTCTCTCTCTCTCTCTCTTCTACCTCTTTCCTGAGTTCTTTATGACCACTTGGAGCTTGGCTTTGGCACTGGTCATCCACTTGCCAAGTAGTCAAGTACCCACGTTTTTTTACAAAAATTTATATGATATTAAAATTATTGAGCATTGGGAATCGACTTCGTGTTCATGAATTTAAGAACTTCAAAGGAAACCCATATCAATCAAATCTCATTGATCAAGATAAAAAAAACAATGGGGGCAAAATCAGGGTTAGAAAATCATTAATTAAATTATAATATGAGGATCATGACAATGGGTTGTATATATTATATATCAAGTAAGGTGTTTTAGAGAGTAGCTCAAACTGATTTGAACTATTTTTAGTTCAATACATTATAGTAAATGTGAAAGCTTTATATTATAGTTGATTTTTATTTTACACTATAGCTACACCATGAATGATTAGAACACCACTTTTAACTGTTGTGTCAAATACCCTCAATATATGTACTACAATGAGATATATTATTTTTCAATATATATATATATATATATCACTATCATAACACATTAATTGTGATACTTATTTATTGCTAATTCCCACCACTCCATATATACCCCCTTATGGCCCTCTATCAGTTGACATCAAACGCAAACTAGGATAGTTGAGTTAAACGACTATATGTGTATATATACAATCATACATATGTACAAAAACGTGCATATATTTGTATTTTGTATCCTCGACAATTAATTTGATCTCGTGTTTCTTTTCGGTTACCAGAAACCCGAAACCGGAGAGAAATTTCATCCGCATAGTTATAATGTCCATTTGCCACATAACTTATGGTTTATGTTCAGGGTTTTATCAATCTAAGACATAGATATATAGATTACTTAGTTAATGAAGTGGTAAAGAGTAGAAAGGAATAATGTACATGATATAATGTGATATTGATGATGACAACAATATTAAACCAATCGCATTAGTTGAGTTACTGTACAAACAATAATCATTGCGCTAATAATAAGACAACGACCCGTTTTGCACTTGATAAAGCTGAAAAATTTAACCATAGTCCGTACTCTGTCATTTCAGCAAATGTAGGCGGCTAGCTCTAAAAAATGCTACGTGTCACCGCAATGATGCATGACATACCCTACATGCCAAAATGCTCAACATGACAGTTTGGTTTTCTTAACTTAGTACGGGCGAAAATATATTTTAAAGATAAAGATTTTTTTAACCATATTTGTTAAATTGTAATGTTTTATTAAATTTGATGTGGTTTTAATTTAGGGAAAAAAACATACTTGAATTTGACTTATTATTGAAAATTGCATTACGTTAACAGGACATATATTTTTGTAGTATATATTAGAGAATTCTCATTCTAGTTGATCACAAAATTGTAAAAATATAACATATGTGTAACAACACAGTTAGAACTAAAAGTCAAAAAAATTTTACTGTAATATATAAAAACTTTCACTGTGGCATATTTTTACTTTATATGGTAGTAATTAGAATGACATTCTTTTAACAGCGTTGCCAAACTCTCACATATTTAACATGCAAGCGCATTATAATTGGTCATTAACTTTAATGGTGTGATAACTCTAGCTAGGTCATGTACTTAGCAAGCAGGCCCTATACCCTCTCACAAATTTTGTCTCACAAGTCTTTTTTTTTCCCAAGAAAATTGTCTCACGACTCGCACACAGCATTTTTTTTTTGTCTAAATATGTGTGCGTCAATGTCTTTTTTCTCAGGCTTTTCTCCCCCTGCTTGTTAGAACGCGAGCACTTTACTCCCTGTTCGAAAAGCAACGTTTGTCGTGTTAGTTTCATTATTTGTAATTGTAGTAAATAGTAATTTTCTTTTTAATTCAATGAAGTAAATAGTAAGCGTTAAAATATTTAAAGTAAATAATATATTTATAATTAAGTAAATAAATATTTACTCTTAGTAAATAAAATATTTGCTAACTTAACAAATATTTTTAGGGACAATAGATATTGTTTACTTCAATTATTTTAAAACCTGTTATTAATTTTTTTTTGTTAAATTTCAAAAACCTACTATTCACCTATTCTCCTTAAAGAAAAGAAGAAAAGACAGATTAATGTTGATAAAAGTTTTATTAAAGCTATAGTTTGAGTTTCATCGAAAGCCCTTTTAAAAAGCCCTTTTTTATACACTGTTCAGTTTACACTTTTGGTTGAACTACCCTAGAAACTTTTAGATAAAACACACCGTCATAAACCAAACATGTCCTAATAATAGTAATAATAAATATTCTTATATCACCGTACTTAATGCTGGATATTTTGAGGAAAATGATAGCCACGTCTCAAAATTAAAAATATCTAATTTTTATCATGATTTGACACTACCTTGTCCTTGTGTCTCCAACTCTCCCTAGTTCTAATATGGGCGGCCAAATACACCTTGCTTGCATTGGCCGGCAAATTCACTACATGTGTCCTACTTAGAGTCATTAATTTAGCAAATTCACTGCATGTGTCCTACTTAGAGTCATTAATTTAACATAGATTTTTTTAATATGGCCAACAACTTATAATCAGTAGCATGTAGTGCACATTAATCTTACTTGCATCCCTAAATGGAATCTAGAATATGAGAATCTTAAAAATATATATAATTTCTATCAAGTAACGTATTCTTTTCCAAGATCATAGATTAGGGTTTTTGTTGTTTACAAAAAGAGTAGTCATACATGTAACATGTAGAAACGAGAAGTGTAATATACCACTTGTTGACGGTGAAAAATGATCAACTTAATAATGCTCACAAATCACTCATGGTTCCCATAAATTAATGCCATAAAAATGAGAAAAAGGATAAAAGTAAGGAGCAGACATGTGGATTTATAGCGGTTCACTCTTTAATGAGCTGTGTCCATTATATTTCTCTTATCAAGAGTTCGTATACAATATACTCTAATTTCCAGAAATGAAAGAATGGAAACAGTGCTTTTTGATCTAGGGAGAAGAGAGTTCCTCCTCCTTTTTTTTTTTTCCACCCCCTTCTCCTTTTTCCAAATCTCTCTTTTATAAGATGCTATACAATTATTGAAAGGGTTAGAATATTGCTAATGGGCCAAGAATCTTCATGTTCTGTGCCAGCCTTTGTGCATGGTGTCTCTGCTTGTGCAGAGAGTACATCGAGTCTCATGCTAGTGGTCTTAATTTTAGGTTCATTGTCTTGATAGCTGGTCGTACCCATTCTTGTATGTTCTTATTGGAATGATGGGTGCAATAACAGGTGGAGGATATAAAGCTTGTTTAATCTCAACCTCACCCAAAGTGGTGATGTCAATCGATCATCTCAACTTTCACTTTATTTGAGATTAATGGGCTGAGTTGTGCTTTTCAATAATCTCACCTTTGGGCCGTAGGCCACTAAGATCTCCTACAACAATTGCCTCTAAGCATAGAGTGACTTGGTAAGCTGCTTCGCGCTTTGGTAATTGAGGATGTGGCAAGTCTTCCATTGCTTGGGAGTTGGAGGATGTGTCCCTTGGAATAGCTTACTAAAGAAGCTTTTAACCAAAACATGATTACATCTGACATTCAGATTTCTTGGGTAGCCAAATAGTTGTGTCTATTGGGACACATGTCATATCCGTACAGGAGGCATCGCATCATTCTGAGGAGATTTTGATTTGGGTCATTGTATCATCAGGGAGTTTTCTTGCCTAAGTTTTAAGTCGTTGCATGGTGACCTTGGTTGCCTTAATATTTAATTGTTGGATCAAATCTTCCCATAATCGATAGTTTTGATCTTTCCCTCGTGAGAATATTTAAGGGTTTTGAAACCCTTCTCGCTCATTTCAATCTAAATTTTATTTTTTCCTTTGAACTCTCTCAAAACTCTCTCTCAAACACCCTCTTTCTCAAAACTCCCACTTTCTTAGAACTCTCTCTTAAAACTCCCTTTTCTTCTTCTTCTTTTTCTTCTTCTTCTTCTTCTTCTTAGCCAGATTCTCCTTGTGAATCTACTGTAGCTCTCTCAACCCTTCTTACCACTGACCAACATCGCTATTCATGTAACTCAGGGATCTCAAGCATCTAAACTCACTCCTTAATAACCAGTAAGTTTCTGAACTTGGGGATCTCAAGCATCTAAAGTCACTCCTCAATAACTAGCAAGTTTTTGAACTTTAAACTTCCCTTTTAGGTTTTCCAAGTTCTTCCCCTTCCTTTTTTTTTGGCATTTTTTTTTTCAAATCTCTTGGTTTGTTCTAGCAAAACAAAGGTTAGATTTAGGGCATAACATTAGGATAGGATGTAATGTACAAGTTTAGGTGGTTTTGAGAGGCTTTGCTGATGTTTTATGGAATTCTCAAATGACCATGGTTGATTATGGGTTTTTACCGATAAGTCAACTATCAAACTCGTAGGCGTTTTATATCAACTATTTGGTTCATAGTTGATTGTGGACCAAGTAGATATATTTTAGTTGTTAGGTTGACCTCTCGATATAGGGTATTCTTTTGACATTTCTTTCCTCTTTTATCTGATCTTGTCATCATCTAGTCATTGCTAAGAGGTTGAGTCTTCTTCCCAAGTTCATCTAGATGCTGCCAAGATTGTCGAGACATCCTGGTTACCTGATGAGACTATCCCTGATAATGATCCTGTTTTGGTACGGTCCCTTCTATAGATGATGTTGACGACTTGGTAGACAATGTCGCCAAACCTCTCTCCATTGCAATTTTGAACCCTAGGTATCCTCGCCTGATGATGGCGGACCCCAAAGTCCAAGGCTTGTCATCCTTCGAAATGGTTACATTGCGTAACGAGCCATTGGCGGCTTGTAGTGGTGAGATTATCTCACAGAAGGAAAGAAAGACCACATCATACTACAAACATGATGTCCATCAAGTGTTTGCCAAAGGTAAGGATGGCGGGAGGTGTTTCGATTTTGTGATATCTAACGAGCACCACTGCACTGATGCCGCTCCACCTACACACCTTGTCTTCTACAACAAATGCATTATGGTCAGCTAGACCTTCCCCCCTCCATCCCTTCATGAAGAGCCTCACCAACATAGCTATTGGCCAATTTTTGGTACATCTTTTTGGGGATATGAATCCTATGGTATTTTCACTTTGACTTTCCCTTTCACCTGGACGGGTTCTTATACTGTTATTGCATTAGTCAGTCTCTGTCCAAAGGCTATTATTATGCAGGGACCTATAATCAAGCCAAGGATAAGATTCCCCATGGCCAATTGTTTTAGATCTCTATTCCAACCATGACTGGAAGAAGATGATTTTTATGATAAAGGGGACTTCAACACCCATTTCCTTGATAGGATATGAGGGTATGGCTCTAGGAAGTATGAAGTCGACACCACTTGAAGAATCACCAGTGAGCCGCTGAAACCTTATAATGTCGAGATTTAGGCTTCCATTGTCTTTCCTTTAACTTTGAGATTTAGACTTTTATAAACATAGTCTTTTGTTTTGTAGAGCTCATTGACTGTCCTGTTCTTTCCCGATAGAGACGGGAAAAAGTTAAACAAATTGCTGCCTTTTTAGAGGGGGAGAGGCAAATTGCGAACCTCCTCATGGAGGGGAATAAAAGGAGGTTTGGATTGATATTAACTCTCCTTAATCCTTCTTATGTCATCATCAATCAACCCCTTCTGGTTGAGGCCTTAAGGCTAGTTTTTTTGGCTCATATTCATTTAATATGTGATCGACTTATGCGTTTGATAATATGCGGTCGACTTAACTTCACATTGATATTGTGCAGAGGTGTTGAATCTTAAGCTTCTTTTCGAGATCAGGAAGTCCCAGCCCCTACGGAGGGCACTACATAGGGAGGTGCTACCCCACCAAGGAAGCTTGGCTGTTCAAAGAAGGATTCAAGTTGTCGACCTTCCAACACCACTCAATCCAAATGGCAATGGGTCAATGATAGCACATCTTCGTCCAAACGCCAAAAGGAGAAGGTGTCGGTCGAGATCCTTGATCTTGCCTCTCATCTTCTTGAGAAAGACATTCCTCTCCTACCTGGTGGTTGAGTTAGGAACAGGAATTTCCTCATGCCTAACCTGTCTGATGCCTAGTTGGGAACATGTTAGACCTTCCCTCTAAGTTTAGCCTCACCTTTTAGGCTATCTATGAATTCATGCTTTATAAGGACTAGAAGGCGGCCAAGAAGTCTCTTCTCTTGGAGTGGCACAGGTAGTAAATCTATAGCTAGGTTAATGTAAGTATCTTCTAACTTTCCTTTGACTGCTTCCTTTATCTCTTGTTTATTTCTTTCTAACCTCTCTGTTTGTGTACAAGCTTTAATGATGACCCTTATCTCTTACTGGGAGATCGAGAAGCTAATGAATGATTTGATTGGCCTTCGTAAGGAGATGGAAGCCTTGAGGGATCTCCTTGACGAGGAGAAATGGGTGGCCGAGGATGCCAAAAACAAGGAGATTAAGGCCTAGTTTCTCCTCTCTAAGGAACAAAAGGACTCAAAGACGCTCACTAAAATAATCATTAAGCTTTCTGCAGAGATCGAGAGCCTAAAGGAGCAGGCATATCAGGCTGAGAAGGACCATGAGGCCAACAAGAAAAAGATCCAAGAGCTAAAGGGTCGATGCCTAATGTGGCAGAGGAGGCGGTTGAGAAATTGTAGATGTCAGAGGAATACTAGGAAATTCAGAAGGCCATTCTTCAATTGACTGACAAACAGATCATTGAACAGATCTGTGTTGTCCATCTTGGCCTAGACTTGTCCTTTTTGTATGCTTTTGACGCCTCACCTTTAGTTGATAACTCGACTAGTGTGAAGAAGGAGGCCTCGACTACAGAGAAAGGAGCCTTGGGTGGGGGAGGGGGGGGGGGGGGGCAGGGGGGCAGGGCAAGGAATGGACTTCTTGTATGACTCCTTTCATTAATAAAATCAATATTTTTGTTATCTTTTTTGTACTTTGCCTTTATTTTAATCATGTTGAATGAAGAGATAATAGGCCAATTGATTTATAACATTAACAATCTACTATCTTAAGAAATAACCTAAGGCCTTTTATCTTGTGTAAAGGTCCATTAAGGCTTTGAGGTCTCAATTAGAATTAAAGGCTCTATTCTCCTCGTAGTTCTGTAAGCCCATAATACCTTAGACAACTCTTCTGCGATCGCCCCTTAAGGTCCTCTAGGTGTTTATTTAGTGGGTGCTTGATGATTTTGTTAGCTACCTTGACTTGTCCATTTGTCTACAGATAAATAATGGCTGAGAATTTCTTACAAATGCCAAGGTCTTCACAAAATTTTCTTGTCTTGACGTTATTGAATTGCTCATCATTGTTAGAGATGAGTGAATAGGGAATATCAAAGCAGTAGACAATATGAGACCAGATAAAACTTGTGTAATTTGTCTCAATGATTGTGTTGAATGCTTTGGCCTCCATCCATTTTGTGTAATAGTCAACGGTGACAATTATAAACTTAAGTCCCATGGGCAGTAGTAACAAGTGGACTGTTTATATCGATTCCCCATTTTGCAAATGGCCATGGGCTTAAGATCGACAACAAGTCTTTCGGGTGAGATCTTGGCATGATAGCATAGCATTAACACTTGTCACACTCTCTGGCATACTCGTGGGTGTCCTTTTTTAGGGTAGGTTAGTAGTATCCTTATCTTAGTGTTTTGTGGGCTAACGAATGTCCTCCCAAATGATTCCCATACAAACCTTCAGGTATCTCTACAAGTACTTTCAACCCTTCGTCCTTAATGAAGCAGCAAAGAAGAAGGGTAGAATTACCTTGATAGTAGAGCATGTTGTCATGTAGCAAGTAGCGTGCCAACTTGTAACAGGACCTTTTGGCCTCTAAAAGATTAGAGGGTGGCTCTTTGTTCAGGAGGTACATGATTATAGAAATCATCCAATTCTCCATTTGGTCTACCATCATTACACCCCTGGCCTCTTCTTGTTGGATGGTGGGAAGTTCCAAAATTCCACAAGGACAACTCTTAATAGCTTAGAGTCATTGGACATGGCCAGGCGAGCTAATGCATCCGCATTGCTATTTTTAGTATGTCATATTTGATTGACTTCCCATGATTGGAACTTGGAAATTTCTTCCTTGACATTTTGTAGGTATTTAATCATTGTCCCGTCGTTCGCCTTGTACTCATTTGAGATCTGGTCCACAATGAGTTGAGAATTATTATAAAGAAATTAGCCTTTAGATGGTAGTCGAGCCTTAATCCTGTTAGCAATGCTTCATACACGGCCTCATTATTTGAGGCTTTAAATTTGAACCTTACTGCCATTATGATCTTATGGATTTTAGGGCTTGCCAACATAACCTCTGTGCCTACGCCATGCTCATTTAAGAAACCTTCAACCAAAACTCCCATTTTTGCTTGCTTTCCTCCACTTCTTTTTCAATGTCTCTTGGTTAAGTTGTGACTCAGCTACAAAGTCAGCCAAGGCTTGCCATTTGATTGTCGTTCAGGCATATATTCAATGTCATATTGACTTAGCTCGACTGACCCTTTCAATAATTGCCCAGAGGTTTCTAGCTTTTGCAGTGCTTGTCTCAAAGGATCGTTTATTGCTACTACTACTTTGTGTTCTAGGAAATACCTCTTCCATTTCCTTGTTGACATAATTAAGGCCAGGGCAAGCTTTTCCATTTCAAGATATCTTGTCTCTACATTGAGCAATCACTTGCTTGCATAATAAATTGGTAGTTGGTCTATCCTTCTTGGCTGATCAGTATAGAGCTTAGAGCAAGAGGTGAGACAACCAGATAAATTTAAAAAGTTTCTCCTTGTAGAGCTTTGGAAAGCAAAGGGTGTTCTCCTAGATAGCCTTTAGGCATCTGAATGTGTCATTGCATTCCTCTATCTATTCAAAAGGTTTTCTTCTTCTTAAGATGTCAAAGAATGGCGTGCAGTTATCAATTACTCTCGAGATAAAGTGTTTAAGTGTTGCCATACATCCCTTAAGCTTTTGTACTTTTTTAGGCTTTTGGGGGGGCTCTATATCTAGTAAGGCTTGGATTCTTTCTAGGTTAGCCTTTATTCCTCACCTACTAACCATAAATCCTAGAAATTTCCCCGATGCCACACCGCATGTGCATTTCAAAGGGTTGAGTTTCATCTTGTACTTTCTCAGGATGTTGAATGTTTCATTTATATGTGAAATGTAAATGCTTGCCTTCACAGATTTGACTAACATGTCATCTATATATGCATCCATCGTCTTTACAATCTATTTGGCGAAAATTTTATTTACCAAACATTGATATGTTGCCTTGACATTTTTTAATCTAAAAGGCATGATGAAATAATGGTACAACCCTTTATCAATGATGAAAGAAGTATGTTCTTGGTCTCATGGGTACATGGGAATTTGGTTGTAGCCTGAATAAGCATCCATGAAGCTTAACAACTCATGCACTGTAGTGGTGTCGGCCAGCTGATCTATTTAAGGTAGAGGGAAGCTATCCTTGAGACAAGCCTTGTTTAGGTCGTTGAAGTCTATACATGTTCTCCACCTCTTGTTGGGCTTTCAAACAAGGATGGGATTTGAGATCCAATAAAGGTATCACAATTCCTTGATAAACTCATTTTTCTCCAACTTATCAGCCTCTTTTCTGAGCAACTCTAGCTCTTTAGGTTCATGGGTTGCCTTTTTTGCCTCTTTGTAGTGTAATTGAGGTCGATGTTCAAGTGATGGCAGGTGGCCTCTGGGTCTATTCCCTCTATGTACTTATAGGTCAATGTGAATACATCAAGGTTCTTACTAAGGAATCTTTTTAATTCATCTACTACCCTATTGCTCAATCCTGATCCAATTCTAAGAATCTTGGAGGGGTCCCCTTCATCTAACGCCATTTCTACCAGATCCTTAATAGGTTTTGTGTCGGTTACCTCTTCTCCCAATCTTGGGTCTATGTCTTTCACTAGGGATCCTCTATGCACCATTCTCTTATCCATCCTTTTGGGGGTTGGCTTAAGTATGGATCACATTAGAGTAGGTCAACTTAGACTCGTATTAGTTTCCTCTCATCTCACCAACCCCCTAAGGAGTGGAAAACTTCACATTTCGGTGATAGATGGACGTTATGGCTTTCAAGGCCCTTAATGTCAGCCTTTCTATCACTGCATTATACTAGTCTCTACCTTTTATTACCAAGAAATTTGACATGATTGTTGCCATTCTTGGCTTTTCCCCCATTGTGACTTTAACATCATTGTCCCTTTGAATATTATGCTATCCCTAGTGAACCCATACAATGGCCGAGAATTCAGTGTTTTTTGGTCCAAATAAATTCTCATCTTGCTTAGGTTGTCCATGTAGATAATGTCGACAGAACTACCATTGTCCACCAAAATCTAGCACATAGAATAATTCTCAATCATGGCCTTAACCACTAAGGCATCATTTTGAGGAAAATGGATCCCGTGGGCATCCACCTCTAAAAATGGTAAATCTATTTCTTCATACCTCAGTGCCTTAGGAGGCCTACTCGTCGATGCATTCCAACACATGTTTTTTGGGCTCTCTCTTGCTTCTTGGGCATAATTCTTCTGAGACCTTCAAGAATCACCACCAGGGTATGGCCCCCTGAAGATGGTATGAACCATCCCTATGGGTGTGTTATCCTCATTTGTTCATCAGTTTCCTTCATGTCATGGTCCATCATTCCTTCAGTTGTTTACACGAGCATTTTTCCTATCATTTCTTTTTCTCATATCAGCATTGTATTCTTGTAGTCATCCTTCCCTTATCAGCCTTTCTATCTCATCCTTTAGGCCAATACACTTGCTAGTGTAGTGCACCATATCACCATGAAACCTGTAGTACTTAGGCTTATTGCACTTGTTTAGGCTCGACCTTTTTGGGAGAGGATGCTGGAGATAAGGATGGTGACTAATTTGGTTGAAGATATCTTCTATTGAGGCAGTGAGGTCATGGTAGTTCCAAACTCTATTGCCTTTCTATTTCTGCCACTTGGTGTTATCTGTGATAAATTTAGTCGAAGGGATTGGCAGAGGGTTATAAACTTGTAACCTCGAGCCATCGTGCCCTTGAGGGTTTGCCCCTTCTTTTACATCCATTGCTTGGTGTTTGAGTGCCACCACTGCTGCTTCCCATTGTCTTTCTAAAGGTTAGACCTTTGACCTCCTCCCAGTTGATGTAGCCTTTGGCCATCTCTAAGAATTCTTGGTGTGTTTTTCCTTTGCGGTCAAGATCATCCCTAAAAGGGATGTCTGTCTACATACTACTTAAGGCTCCCATAAGTATGAGATCATCGCAGCCACTTCCTTATTGAATCTTGCGAGCCAATCCTTCAAAGATTCATTCGGCCCTTGAGTAAGGAAGCTTAACTTCTCTTTAGCTGGCGATAGGGATCTTACTCCCACAAACTGGTTAAGGAGTACCACCTTCAAGTCTTGGAAATAGTTATACTTCCTACCTCCAATGTCCTAAACCATATTCTTGTGAGTCCTAAGAGGGTCTGACTGAAGGCCCTGCATATAATTTCTTATGGGACTTTGTAGAGTTTCGTGTACGATTCATAAATTTGAATATGGTCATCACTGCGAGTCCTTTGTAAGGCGTCATCTATGAAGGTCTAAAGTTCTCCAAAAGAGGTGGTTCCATAATAGAAGGAGCAAACAGAATTGTGTATGTTATTTCTTCCTTATGGTGAAAGTCAAGCTTCTCTTCTAGACTTCCAACATGGTTTCAAGTTGCTTAATCTTGCCCACAAGGAGTCCTAGCACCATTTAGATTTGATAATTTACTTGTTGAGCTATCTTGTTGGGATCGACCTGTAGACTGTTTGATGGTTGGTCAATAGCTAGTTGGTTGACCACATTAGGTCATTTACCATTAAGGTAGCTTTCCTCATGCATAGGTGGCTCCTCAAATCTCTTTTCCTGATCTAGTCTAAGTTGCCCATGGTCCATGCTGAGGCCGCATCTGGTCTGATGTCACATCTAGTGGGAAGTGGAGATATACCTGTGTTTTGGCTTTACCAATTTGGCTGACCTACTTCTTGAAGCCAAGCCTACTCTACTCCCCTCCTTCGTTCTTGGCTACCTATAGAGTTAGTCCTTCCTCATCAGCCACCCTCAGTCTCATCAGTTCCCTCAAAGTTACCTCGTTGGTCGCCATTTTTGCCACCAGCTTGGTTCCCTTGGTCTTTCATGTTGTCACTTGAAGGATTACTACCTTCATCTTAAAGACCATGTAAGACTGCCAAAATTTTTTCTAGTAGTCTACTCATTCTATCCATCTTTTATTCTAGCAAGGTGGTTTATGAGGGTGTCTACCTATTCTTGATCCTCCAACACTACCTCCAACTAATTTATCACCTCTTTGGGTGATCGAGCTTTTTTGTGTTTGCTCTTGTACGGTTGGCGTGAGTGGCCACCATGATGATGATGCTTGTTCATCTTCGAAAGATGATAACCTTTCTTTTAGTGCTAATTGTTGTTGGTGGAAAATGAACAACATAATAATGCTAACAAATCACTGATGTTTCCCACAGATTAATACGAAAAAAATGAAAAAAGGATGAAAGTAAAGAGTAGACACACAGATTTATAGTGGTTTACTCTTTAATGAGCTACATCCACTATATTTCTCTTATCAAGAGTTTACATATAATACACTCTGATTTCCAAAAATGAAAGAATGGAGACAGTGCTTTTTGATCTAGGGAGAGGAGAGTTCCTCCTCCTTTTTCTGTCCCTTCTTCTCTTATCCATATCTCCCTTTTATAAGATGCTACACAATTATTAAAAATGATTAGAATATTGCTAATGGGGCAAAAATCTTTGTGTTCTGTGCTAGCCTTTGCGCGTGGTGTCTTTGCACATGCAGAGAGTGTATCAAGTCCCATGCTAGTGGGTTTAATTTCAGGTGCACTATTTCAAATATTGGCCCTGCTTATTCTTATATGTTCTTCTTGAAATGATGGGTGCATTAATAGGTGGAGGATATGAAGCCTGTTTAATCTCGACCTCACCCTAGAGCGGTGAGGCCAATCAATCATCTTGACCTCTACTCTATTTGAGATTAATAGGCTGAGTTGGGCTTTTTGTGACCTTACCTTCGAGCCTTGGGCCATCAAAATCTCCTACAACACCTTCGAGCCTTGGGCCATCAAGATCTCCTACAACACCATTTATTCTAGATACACATAACAATCAACTGGAAAGATCTATTAAGGAATTTACTCATCATGAACGAATGTGATGCTATTTTTTAAAGTCATTGTTATATAAGATAAATACGTTATGCCTTTTTTTTCCCTATACGATAGAATACATGGTCTGTCCATTCGCAGCCAGCTGACTTGTATATCATAAACGCCAAAATTAATCACATATTATTTGGAGTGGTATTCTACACACACACACACACACATACAAAAGTATTACTCTTGAAGAATTGGCAGCCTTAGGCCAATGCCCATATATATTTGCTACAACTAGTGCAATTACTTTGTAGAGGTTAGCCATAGATGTAAACATGTGATAAGAAAAACTTCTTCTCTGATTTTGCATTTGCCATGGAAGAAAGGAAATTTCTTGTGAAGTTATGACTCGCATTTTCCTCTCCATTGTCAAGTTTTGAGCTTCCAAACCGAGCTCAAGATATGGCTGCCTAGTGCCTATTGTGGAAAGAAGCTGTATCTAGTTCCTAGTTTGTGAAGCAATTATTATTGGATTTGGGTGAGTAGTGGAATGAAGCAACAAATGATAGTATATGCACTACGTATGCAAGTTGTGGACCTAAACTTTAGTGGAGTAGTACTAGAATACTATTTTTTCTTGTGTGGTCTATACAGATTTTTTTATAGTACTTACACAATCCATAGCTGACAGCATGACCTCATAATCAATGTTTAACATTCAAAAATATTGCATGAAATATGATATTACAAGAGTTAATTAGAAATTAGATGTCCTCTTTTTTGCCCTTAACATATATAAATCTATTACAAGTAATATTCTATTGATCCACAACTTAACTCATTTGGTTCGCATGTTCAAGTTGTTGTTTTTTTGAATTTGTAGTCTAAATAGTGATTTGGAACCTTTGTAGTTTAAACTACAGTTTAAATCAACATTTGGAAGTGTAAAGGTCTAAACATGAAACAAAATATTATATTTGAGAATTTGTATTTGGATAGTATAAGAATTGTGAGAAAGTCGAAAATGTAGTCATGGCTTTACTATAAGAATTATGGTTTAAATAGTGTGAATTTAGAATTGAGGCTTTGATTTTGGTATGTTTCAAACCATTCTCTCATAATTCAAAATTAACCAGGGCTTTATTTTGTTTAACAAAAAGAAGTTCAAACGTTGCGCATAGGTGGGAACCCATGAACCAAATGCAACCTTAGCCTACAATATGTTGAGGTCAAATTTAATTGCTCGTTCCTAAAATATTTAGGTTGAAACTTGAAGCTAATTTCCTTAATAATGGTTCCATTACTTGCCTTTTTTACCCGTCAAGTAACTATCAATTATTTAGGAGCTAATTTTCACTCCTGAAAACAGGAATTACTATAAATGTTCTAGCGGAGGATGCAATGTGAAGAAGAGGGTAGAAAGAGACAGGGATGACTCGAGCTATGTGATAACCACATACGAGGGAGTTCACAATCATGAAAGCCCTAGTGTGGTCTATTGCAACCAAATGCCTCTTTTGGTTCCAAACGTCTGGACTTTCCAAGCTTCTTCAAACTCTTCCTCTCTTCATAGAATAACCCAATAGCCAGATCCTTTTATTTCTTTTCTTTTTTTTTTTTTTAATTTCCTCACTCATATATAATTAGTATATTTTGGTCCTTGTTGTATCTAACAATAAAGTGGAAATGGTGTTATTGTAATTGTGTTGCATGGTAATTATGTATAAGAATGAGACCAAATGAATTAGAGATTCATTTGAATTTGAACCTTTCCCTCTTTTTGGTTACCTGTTGCAGGGAGACTTAATGTTTTTCCTTCCTTTTTCCAAGATCCAAAGAGATTAAGACGAGTCATGAGATTAACATTTAGTAAAAGATAAAAAAGTGGGCCAAAGTTTTTTATTTTCTTTTGCAAATTGTAGGTAATAACTTGGTTTTTCATTTTTATGGTAGTAAATAATATATATAAGAAAAAAACATGCATATGATTTAGGTTTTTATGGGGGTGAATATTCTATGGGTTAATTTTTCTGGATTTTCTAATTTTAATTATAGGATAATTTCAGCGTTTGCTATGTGAAACTGAAATTTAACAAATTCAGTCATTGGGTAAGAATTTACGTGATAAATCCTATATTTACTTAAAGTATTATTTATCTTTTTATATCTTATATTTTAGGTTTATTTAGAAAATATACCTCGGGTTTCAATCTCATCGAATGTTCTAAATTATATTTAATATTCAAATTCATACATTTTTTTGTCAGCACTTAAATTTTGACCAAAAATACGTAAAACACCCTTGAGATAGATTTAAAAAAAAAAAAAAAAACTCTAAAAAATAAAAGAAAACCACTAGATTAGATGCCATATCCAACAACCCGCTTGTCGCGAAGATGAGTGACTTGAGCAACCCTCCTCGACCTGACCCTTGACGACCACCACCGCTCGACAACCATCTTAGGATGACACTGCCCTTCCTAACGTACATTTATGCCCAAGGCTCATACCATGAATATCACTATTGCATAATCTCCTGCCACACCGGATTTGGCCATTGTGCCGTGTTTCCACCTCCCAGGATCTCTCAATGCCTCCACCAACATATGTGTAGTGCTTCGATTTCTTCGTATAAAAATTTTGAAATATATAATTTTTTTGTTATTTTCTTTTCTTTTCCCTAAGGTTATTTGAACATTTAAAACTCAAAATAACTTTTTGGCCAACAAAAAGTATACATTTACATATTAAATATAATCCATAGGTATACATTTAACAAGATTAAACATTGAGGGTATATTTTCGGAATAAATCTAAAATACAAAGTATAAAAAGAAAAATAACCCTTAAATTTTGTTAATGAAATAAACCCAAAATTACAACCTTGCATTTTTTTACTTATCTAAAATTTCAATCATTTATTTTATTCCACACAAAGTTATAGTATATTAAGGCTAAGAGTTAGTAAATAATACCATATATTTTTAAAATATATAATTGTTAGGATCAGTGCTTTAAAGAATAAATACTTTAATTGCATTTATGACATTTTTGGTGATATAAATAATACTGTGAATACTAGATCTTTAATAATGGTTCTCATATTACTATCATATTAATGATTATATATTAGCAAACATGCGATCCATGACTATTAGAACCAAATCTTGGAACTAAGCATATATGGAGTTTATAAGCAAAAAGATCCGATTTAGTGATCAAAAGTCTAAATTATATATAGTTTGCAATCTATGTATAGAGGTGGACACTTTATACATAACAAGACTGTAATGGAAATCTATGTCCAATTGGAGAGGCAGCTTATCTTGGTTGTCGGAGTGGATTGACTCCACGGTGAACATTGGTGTGCTAGACTTTATAGTGGTCGCACACTAGACTGGACCTAAAGTTGAATTAATTTAATAATAATTCCGTTTAACAAATAATTTTTTTATAATTATTTATGTATTATCTTAATCCTGAGGTGGATTCATAACTCCATGTTTATAGCTTGTATCTTTTGATATGCCAAAGGCAAAAGTTTTGCTGATTAAAGACTCCATTGTCAATATGTTGAGATACAACCTATATTCGATAAGAGCATAATCTACAGACACAAATCCATAACTCCCTAACAAATAGTTAATGTTATCCTTTCAAAGGCATTATTTGGATATTAGAATATATAACAAGGCCTAGTCATCAAGATACTTGTGGTAATTGGGTGATACTCTTTTTATATGTGTTATGAAAGAATGAGTTTTCCAATTGTGAAATAATGGAACTTTGAGATAAAATAATCGAAAAGTAAAATGGAACTAAGTTCTTATTCCAATTATGGATAACCCAAGGGGATATAGATAATATGACAGGTCATGGACAAGACTTATATTTTAGGAGCCTCATAATATAGTATTTATCAAGAATGCAGCTTTGGGTTTTTAGTAGAGTGATATTGAAGTTAATACTTGATCAAGGATTAATTTATCTGTTATTATTGGAGCTTCATAATATATGTCCATTGGGTTTCGATGCTATCTCACGAATTACTTTATGATAGATCGTGCAAGTTTAGAGTACCATAAGTAAGACCGAATTGTACATGAGTTAGGCCATTTGGTGTAACGCCTGCCTAATTTTATGTAACGGATTATGTTATGAAAATGACGACGTTAAATGTTATATTTATGATATGTGTTATGATATATGATAGACGGTGCTAACCATTTTATTCTAAGTGTTATGACAGGTGACACTCGCGTGGAATTGATGTGCTCAAATGCTCATATCATTAATGTTAAATGTTTAATTATATTTTTATTGATAATTAAATGTTATGAATGATTTTTTTGTATTTAAGGGCAGATCGGCAAGCCGGACCATTCAGTTCGGCAGGCCGAAATGATTTCCTCAGAACGGCAAGCAGATGGTATATCATTGGTAGGCCGGACTTCAGTGATCAGCAAGCTGAAGATAGAGATTGGCAGGCCGATGACAGTTGACAAGTAGTCAGCAGAAATTTCACAAAATTTATGATAAGGTTGAATTGTGTTAAGGATAATTTATTCTTGATAATTAACATAATTATGGGATGATTTGTTTAATTTTGGTAAAGAAACATTTGACTTTTGAATTATTTGAATTAATGGATAAAGTTTTCCCGTTTTTCAAAGGCAGAATATGGAAATCGTTACAAAAATTGATGACCTTCCCTTATTGCTTCCCACTCTCCATGCATATGTGCCCATTTTAGTAAGAAAATTTCTGAAATATCTCTCATTCCTTTTTACGTTACTTTCATTTTCACATTAACACTTTTTCTCTCTCTCATTCTCTCTTCTTATCACATTTCTCTTCTCATTCATCCTCTCAAATTTTTCCTCTATTATTATTATTTAAAATATTGAAATTTCTTTGGACTATTTCGAAGGAGATTAAGGAAGAATTCGTTTTAAGGTAAGAGTTTATTTTTTTTTTTTAGCTTTTTTGAAATTTTCTTCTCTTCAAACCGACTGCCATATCTTCATCTAGGAACTTTGTTTTGCTCTGAATTCTTAGTATGTTAATTATACATGTGTTTTGTGATTCTCCTCCAAATTTCACGTTAATTCAAATTTTCTATAAAAAGTTATGAATTTTCTTCTCTCCATTACTCGCAGTAGTTTATTGCTGATCAATTTTGTTGCACATATGTATGGTTGTTGTTTTTGTTGCAAATGAATGTTGTTTTGCACGAAATTTGGTGGACATGTCTATATATATGTTAAGTAAAGGACTGAAAAATATGGTGATGATTTGATTAATATATTAAGAGTTATAGAGACTTTATGAATGCTAGGTAGTTAAGTTGTTAT
>CAMOHE010023382.1:0-33028 GCA_946598075.1 Artocarpus hirsutus
TATGTATGTGAATTCTAAGAAAGATATTGTGCATTTAACACTTTGCTCAATATAATTATTTATTTATTTTTAACTTTTAAAAACTTTAAAAATGTGATTTAAAACATATATTTTCATTAAAACTTTTCATATTGTAAAGTTCAAATTTTATTTTAAAAACAATAGTTGTAATTTTATAAAAGTTTTGTAAATTAAATTGACTATCTGAAAGTTAATTTAATTTAAATTCTAAACTTAGCACAATTTTGTGCTTCATTAACTTCTTCTTATAAAGAGCCATTTATGGGTCCACATCTTGCTAATAGATCAGCGTTTATGGACACCATCAATGCTCTTCTTCTTCTTCTTATTACTACGACAATTGTCATTATTATTATTGTCATTACAACAATAATAGTAAACTTTTCATAATTATTAATGTGTATAATAATTAACTATACACATTCAAAACATTGAAATTCTTGCATTCTTGAACTTGGTGCTCACCATTTTTAATTTATGGTATAGAGCTCATGATCATTATTGATATGGGTTTCTTTTACTGAACTGCTATCATATAGGAATTTTCACATAATCTTAGTAAGTTGAAAATTTCACTTTTGCCAATAACATCATCTTTTTGGCTCATGCATGTAATTAATAAATCATAAACTCTTGGTTTAGCACATCAAATAATTATTTTTAATTATTTTAATGTACTATCATAACATTACATTATCACATGTTTCATAAATAAAGCACATAATTTTGTGCATTCACAACATTATTTGTCTCTAAGGTCTTACGGCTAGTAAAACCTTCAAACTTGCGTGTTAATAAATGCTAAACTTGTACTTTCTTAAGTACTTAGCTAAGTTATAAGGGAAAAACCCTTAATTAATCATAGTTATTAACGTTTTAATTTTTTCGGGTCATTACAAATGCTAAGTTGTATAAGGATTGGACCAAAAAGTGGCATTATAAGCACATCTTATAGTGATAATTCATTTCGACCCAAAAAGTGTTATCATATAACTCACACTCGCATCTCTTTCTAGGACGTGGACCCTCCAAAGTGGTAGAAGTCTTTCCTCACATTGCCATTGAGGTTCAAAATATAGACAACATGTTCAAAGTGAATGGGCAATGACTCAAGCCATATATCGAGGGTGGAGTGGATTTGTAGAAATTGTCTATCAACCTCATTGACCTAAATTGAAGTGTTTTTAGAGAAAGTCAGGCTGAAGATTATAGAATAAGTGCTTCTTGGCAAATAACCCAAGTATCTAAAACCTTTACTTTTCTTTAATTTGTTTTTAAGTTTTAGTATATTCATTTATTTCTTTTTAATTTTGTTTTAAGTTCATTTTAGCTTAAAAAAGGAAAAAAGCAATAGTGTACAGTCAATGTTCACACTGATAAATGCAAAGAAATATATTTAGGGGTATAGTGACTCAAAAAAAAAAGAAGAAAAAGAAAAAAAAAGGTGAATAAGAGTGGTTGATAGCAAATGGGTTGAGTATGAATTTGGGAGTGTTACTTGGGAAATTGATTATGCTCTTACAAAGGTCTTAGAATGAGTATGTTTATAGGTGATTGGAGCTACATTGATATCCAATATCCTACCTTTACCTTACCCATCCAGGTAAAGGTAAGGTGGAATTAGCAGTTCGATCGAAATTCTACACATTTGTGGTGTTTAGAATTTTTCTTAAGCTATATAATATGTGAAATCTTTGAGACTTGTTTGTGAACCAAATCGACTCATTGCTTATGTGTCTTGTAATTTTTGTGTTTTCTTTTCATTAATTCTTTCTTTCGCTTAAGGACTAGCAAAATGTCAAATTTAGGGGTGTTTGATTAGTTGATTTTACACTTGTATTTGGAAACCTCTAACTTGATGTTTTGGTGGTTTTTGTTATCTTTTTATTTGTTTTTATGTTTAATTTGTAGATTATGAAATGGTATCGCCTTTTAAGTTGATTACAAAAGGACAAAAAAATTACCTTTAAAAGGGTTTAAAATGAAGAAAAGAAAGGAAGGAAATGTCGCGGCCTTAATAAGTGCCAACGCGGTGACATCTTGACTAAAGTCACTCGGACGGATCTTTCCCTCTATCAACATCCTTATATCACTAGGGATATCAAAGCGCATAAGAATCCACAACCAAGTAATCCTAGTCTTATATTTCTTTCTGAGAATCTTTTGGGAAAGTGATGGAAAGTACTTTCTTAGTGTTGGTACTTTGTGTCCATGATAAGATGAAAGAAGAGTAAATAGGAAAGAAGATTAGAAATAGTAAGTTGTAGAATTCTGAAATTTTGTCTTGCTTTGGAAATAAAAGAAAGAAGTTCTAGAGAAAGATGAAAGGATTTATGATTTAGAGAGAGTGACAAATTAAGAGAGAGTGAGTGAGCTCGGGGAATAAGCTCCTATGCACAATAGACGTATATGTAGACAATGATTGAACCACTGTAAGTGACACGTATAGAGGCCACGTGCCAAAGACAATGTGATTCGAATTGATTCAAATACTGGACTAAGCCCAAATGTCCTCAGTTAAAGTGGGTCAAGTTATTTCAGGTCTGAACATATTTAGAACGAGTTGAACAATAAACATGAAATTGAAACACAACTTGTATAATTCTTAAGCCCAATTCGAAGCCCCACTTAAAATATAATTGACCAAAATAAACGACAAACCTAATCTAATAAAAATCAAAAGTCCTCCTGAATGTTATCCAAATCATTCCATAACAACAAAACCCTCTTGTAACCTAAATAATTTGTTTTCATCAAAACCTTGTTGAACAATACATACATTCCTATCTTATCCTTAATACTTAGCATCTGTCATCATAGATCTACTATTAACACTACCAAGGTTTTTGAACATGACTATTCTTGAAATCAATATACTTTCTATCTTCCAACATAGACCACATCAATGGACAAAGACTATTGATGTTACTACTTAAGAACATCTACAATCCTCATAATTCCACTTATACAATCCTTAATTTTCTTCATACAACAAAACCTCAAATAACTAAAAGATTCACATCTAAGCATCTAAAACTAAAACCTTTCATTGCAAAGGTCCAAAATCATCACAGATGCCTTAAGTATTATGACCTATTTAAAGAAACTTCTATTGGTCATTTCCACATTATATCTATTCATAAAAATTAAGATTACCATGTAAATACAATATAAACAACAAAAATATTCCAATCTAGAAATTCAGGCATTCTTTGCCATCATAGAGTCTTAACAGACAAAACGTCAACACTTATCTCACTCAAGGTTCAATACCATAGATTTCTAACTTATCTCATATTCCTCAAGTAAACAAAGCCTTTTAAAAGATTAATCAAGACTTAAGTACTAGATCGAGTCCACACAAAATCACTACATGATTTGAATTAATTATGAAGAATTTAACACATTTATACCAAACTTTGAAATCAACAACTCAAGCCTTATTCTTATTATTTCTCACGAGATAAAAGGCTCTTAAATTCTTGTATCTATATGAATTTCTTATCATTCTATACGAGTTAGGAAGGCTTATAGATTCTAGTAACTATACGAACCTCTCATAAGCATTCTATATATAAGCCTATTCCATATAATTGTCATAACCACATAACCGTTAATATTTTCATTCCAGGGTCTTTCCATGTTACATCATCTTGGATTGTATAAATCAACCTGAGGGTTTATTTTGATAATGACATTAAAAATTCAACTTCAAAAATATCTCAAAAATATATTTTCAAATTGGTGCTACACTCCCTAGGTTAACCGAACCTAGGCTCTAATACCAAATATTTCTGTAACACTCCTAAGTGGGAGTTAATAGTTTTTAATAAATAAAATAAAGATTTAAAAATAAAAATAAAACTTTAAATATATTTTTCTAGGACTTAAATAAAACTTTCAAATCAAAATAAAATATAAACAATAAATAAACTATGATTTAATGTAGCACCATAAATTTAACAATATAAAACTGTCACCATCATCATTCCAACCCTCAATATATTTTAATACAATCCCAAAAAGTAACACAAGATGCTTAGATTTTTATGAAGGATATTGTTAACAAATGAAGTAATTCTACATACATATCTATGTAGCTTCCTCAACTATGCTTGTTGTCATCACCTTACATATTATGAGTCCTTAAAGATAGAAATATAGAGGAATAAGTGACAACATGCTTAGTAGGAAAAACTATTACTCACCTTTAAGTTTTTATCATTGCCATATTAAAACCTGCGTGGTTAGTTCTCAATATACTCATCAATATTATCATGTTCAATTCCGATGGATAACTTATGATCATTATTACAAAGTTCCATACATATATATACGTATTAATTCAAGATTCAATTATGTTCATCTGTATCCACCGTGCAATATCAATCACTCAACTCAACAAAACCCAAATGGGCGCGCTTGACCACCCTCCAAACATTCCAAGGGTGTTCCAATGAGGGGACGTCAAGCCCCAGATCCTCACCAAGTCGATTCCTGTACAATACGTTCTGAGACTTTTAACCTAAAGAAGCGTCATCACCTCCCCCTTATTTTACCTTTTAGGGCGTTTGTGCCCAAGGACGTAACTGCCATCCTCTTTATGTCTCCCTATTTCTCTATATTTTATCGTTATTTATAGAGTCATTTTTTCTAACCATGCTTCTCGATTTACAACAACATATGTCAAATCATTATATTCCTCGCTATACAATACAAGACGAGATCCACTTCATCATGTTATATATATAATCATATATATTTAAAATATCATATATATATATATATATATATATCTTGTAACGTAAAACAACTAAATTTTAATTTACCAAAACCTCAGAAAAGATGAGTAATAGAATCTCTACCTTCCAAGCTTATCAACAATCTTTTAATCTCGGAATCAATTAACGTTAGCTACACGCTCCCTTGATCCTCAAGTGTGCATAAGAACAATTAAAACTAAAGCACAACATACAGCCACATTCATAAATAAATCATGTCTAAAAATAAATTATATGTAAATCCATCTCACTGGTGTACCACTAAAGTTTTTATGCAAATTTCTTTTTGAATACCAAAGTAAACAATTTTTGTCTTAACACAATATAAAATGTATACAAGTAATCTATATGTTTTAGTCCCTAATAAGATTCATAAATCACTTAGGATAGTGTTGGAAAGGTTGCAAGACATTAAGGAATTAGGAGATGAGTAAAGTTGGGTTCTTGGTTCAGGTTAACAGTTGGTATACCATGATAAATTGGCAGTATACTTTTGCAAAAAGGGCAAGATTTCAATCCAAAAACTTAAAAATTCATAGAAAATAAAATACAACTCTGATTTAGGCTCATGATAGCTCATTGGAAAGCTTAGGATGTCTACTTTTTAAATGTGCAAACCAATTTACAAAATTCATTTTCATTTAATCCCAAAATTTCAAGAAAGAGCTATTGCCTATAGAGGTATTACAAAATTTATGGAATACCAAGTTTTCCTTTACACTAAATCATATTATCCTTGTACAAAATCTCAAAACCATATCAAAATATATAGTATGCATTATATACTCATAATAAACATATTCTTGGATTTTTATGTGAATATCATCATCAAACTATATCTCAAGCATTTCTTGCAAATAAGGGTGGAAACATGCTTATATCAAACTTTCTCATTCAAAGTTTTGAAAATCTTTTTCATACAATAATCAAATCCGTGATGAACCTTTGAAATATGTTTCTAACATGCATATGAAACTAGTTTAACAATATAATTCTTTGTTTACGATATATATATATATATATATACGCACACACTTAAATTGTATACATATGCACCATAATAGCAACAAAGCATATACTCAGGTTCAGGAACACAAATTTGGACAAACTTTGAATGCAAAACTTACAAACAAAAAATTAAATCCGTTCACAAGATTCTATCCTCGGATTACAGCAAGATGGAAACTTGAAATGACTCCAAAACAAGTTTCTTAGCGCCGAGTTTAGCTGGGTTTCTTTTACTTCAATTAGAGGTAATGGTGGCTGGTTTTATGGCTGCCTTGAGGTTATTTTGTTTCACCAAAAAGATAGAGTGGAAGACGCAAGAAAGAGATGGAGACTTTTGTGCAAGGATTGCTTGAGGTTCCCTTTGATCTTCCTTTGCCTCATCTCATTAGAGGAAAAGAAGAAAAGAAGAAGAAGAAAACAAAGAAGGGTAGGGGAAAGAAGAGAGACGTGAGGAAAAGGGAGATTGATTGAGTGAAATAATTGAGGAAACATAGTAGGTGAGAATGAGTGTTATTTGTCTCCTTCGAAGAATTTATCCCATATAATGCCAAAATGACATTCTCGAAATTTTTTTGAAGTTCCAAGCCTTTTCAATAAACATACTAAATAAGCATAGGAAAATTTTAGAAAATTTAAAAATAGATAGAAATAAATATTATGAATTAGATTTTAAATTAAACAAATTTTAATTAGCACACTAATAATTAATTTAATTACCACAATACCCGTTAGAAAAATAACGGGTGTCACAGATGCCGAAACAAGATTTTTGAAATTTTTAATTCTAAATTTTTTGTAATTTTTCCTTTTTGCTGTAAGCCTATAAATAGGACTTATTTAGGATTTTTAGAGGACAATTTGAGTCAGAAAAAAAGAGAGGGAAACTCTTGACACGACGAAGGAGAAGGAGGTTCACCCAAAAAAGGATTTCGGCCTAATTTTGACAATAATTTTTTTTGTGTTTCTCCTTTTCTCATGTTTAAGCATTTGTTTATGATGTCTTTTATTTCTAGCATGAACTAATTTCATTTTTTGGGCTACGATGTAGCCTAAATATGATGTTTTGAATTTTTCTATTAATACAATCGGTAAACTATTTTCTCTAGTTGAGTGTTGGTGTAGGAGATTAAAGATTGATTCATGAGCCTTGGAAGATGTGCTTATTGACTTCGCTTTAATCATTATTTAGTTTTCTTATAAGTCTTGATTTTGAAAGAACCCAATGATTTAAAGGTTGTAAAGATTGTTCAAAATTTGGAAGTTTATATGTTTAAGAATCGTAGCCTAGTATCATTCATGTACACTTGTGTAACATCGTATGAATAAGATGTGTTCTTTTGGGTGGTTATATGTGCTTGTTATGATTAAACGAAACTTCTATGGAGTATAGATCCTTACTAGAGGTCCTGTCCACCTATTGTCATTTCTTTATTTTATTGCTTATTGTTATTTTGTTACACTAGAGATTCATTTTTTATTGTATTTTATTTTGTTGGGGTTGTTTATATTTGGACCCTTCCTAAAATTGGATCTATGAACATTTGATGAGCTTTATATGGCTTTGAATATTTCAGTTATTTTTGGTGTTGATATCATTTCTCCATGCATTGTTGAAATGTACCAAGTAGTTTGTCTTTGTGGTTGGCCACCCCACTTGCGCTTTTAGATGTATAAATAATATGGTCAGTTGTAGGGTTTTCTAGCTTGAAATTGTACTTGGAAATTTTGGAATGAAATTTCTTAAAAAAGGTATATAGTAAAAGCCATTGTTTCCTTGTAAAAAATATTTTGGGCCACGTATTTTATTTTAAAAGCTTGAAGGTAAAAATTTCTTGAAGTAATGTGATTTTAGGAGTAATTTGTTTCAATAGTCCTTTTAACTTTTTAGTAGATGATATGCTGGTCTTTCCTTTTAAATTTTAGTAAAATAACCTTACGAACTCTTTAAACCATAGAATGGACTTAGGCCAAATTCGATCAAGCTTTTAATATATTGAATCTCGTGAAAGGCATGTGAAATATTAGATTGCATTTTCGTAAAATCACAACAATTTATAATTTAACAAAAAATTAAAATATAAACATTCGTTAAATATAAAAATAAAAAAAAAATTAAAAAAAAAAACCCAAATAAGCTACCTCAGCCATTCAGAGCAGTCCCTCCGTTCCCTTCTTTGCAGCTACTCCATCCATTCCACTCCCAACTTCATCATCACCACCACAACACCACCGTCACCTTCTTCAAATTCCCCTCACATTTAACTTTCCTCATCTTAAGCCCTCTCTCATATAGCACGTGACCACAAATTAGCCATAATCATAAAACCCTTTTTCACTTTAAACCGTCGTAGATAGGTCAAAGTAAGCATAGTCAATCACATTCGTCTATTCACTTTTCCCTGATTATCACAAAAAAGTTCCTATAAAAAGAAGCACATATTGATCTTGCCTCGTAACAAACAAAATGGAAATTTGAAAGAGGGGGTTCGACGGGGTTTTTGGTTTTGCTCGAAGGGGAGGGAACATTGAGGCTCACCTTGCATGGAGGGGATTGACGGTGTTGTGATTCTCCCCCTCTCGAACCCAGTGCCGCCACCACCATCTACGGTCAAACGAGAAGCTTCTCCATGGAAACTTGACAGCGAGGAAGACCGGTGAAGGGATTGTGTCTAGGCGGAGAAGGGTAGGCACTAAGGGGCTGTTTAACAGTGGCGGTTCCCACCACAAACTCAGTTATGAATAGTAAAAAGTTCTCACATGCTACAGTAACAATTTAAAAAATTACTACAGTGTAAAACTCTCACATGCTACAGTAAAAGTGGTTCCCACCACCCTTTCAAACACCCACTAAGTTGTGACAAGCTAGCGTCAAGGAGAGGACGATCGGTTTTGCGAATTTTTTTTTTAATGGGGATGAAGCATTATTTTTTTTGCCTCGTTGAATTTAGAAGACATGTTTGTCTTTTCACAAAAGTCAGAGGTACGCGATGGTATAGATCTGTGAGAAATTTATCAAAGATGGACGAAAGTCTATCAAGTGCTAAGGTTTAGGATGGTTGGCAAGCTCCTAAAAATTATTTGCTAGAGTTATTTTTATTATAATACGTAAAAATTTGATATATATTGTTTTATGTTAAATATCTTATTAAAATGTTTGGAGTTGTTTTATCTAAATTAAAAGAAAGACAAAAATATTATCTAATAAAAAATTTAAAGGCAATCGGTACAAATTACTTATTATTATTAAAAGTGTGTTTGTTTCATATATTTTTTGAACTCAATGGACTTAAATTTAGATTCGAGTATCAAGAACTATTCAAATATTTGTTTGTTTTCTCTAAAATCTGAATCATTTAAGTATCAAGAATCTAAATTTTTAGAGTTCTCATCCCTTTAAACTTTTGATACTTAGATATCTTTGTTACAGTAAAAACTAAAATTCTCTCTCTTATATTTGAGAAAAAAATCATAACTTTTTTATTTAATATCCAATTGAGATGATTCTTTTTTCACTGTGTTCCTAATAAAGAGAAGGATAAATCAAGATGTATATTGTATATTTTTAAGATCATTAACATTAAGATTTTATTAGATTTATTAATAAATCAAAAACTATTTCACTACATCTACAAACACGAATTCCAATTTCATTCTATACTCAGATTAAAACTTAAATGTACATCCAAACGTCAATTTGAATAACAATTTAAATCATTAATTCAAATCTTAATTCAAATCACACTAACTTAAATTAAATCATTAATTTAAATCTATTTACCAAACAGACCAAGAAATACCAAAATTGCTCATTTTGACTACTAGAGGCTTCTTAAAAAAAGAAAAAAAGAAAAAAAGAAAAAAAAAAAGATCTAGCTACAATGTACAACCTCCCCTTCCCTGTTATTTTATCTGTCTCTCCCCCTTCCCCCACTCCCACTCAAGCTTGCCAAATATACTGCCCATTGCCGACCGCCCACTTCTGACTATTGTCTACCAGCACTCACCGGCCAACAAGACTTGTTGTCACCTAAGTCCTCTAGAGCTGTATACTCGTCATCCTATTTGTCGCCGTTCGCCGGAAAAAAGAATGTGTAAAGTTTTGACTTATTTGCTTCAACGCTAGACTCCGGCGATAGCCGACCTCTATTTCTCTCGCAACTGCCACCGCTTGTTTCACTCGTTAAGGAGAGTAAAACCCATCCAACAATGGCCACGATCGTCGTCGAGAAAGTACAAGTTCGTCGTTTGCAGAAACCATCATCGGGAATGAGATCCTATCTTAGAGATTGTGGATGGCAATTTTTAATTAAAATGACAGTGAAGAAAATAAAACCATAAGGTAACAAAAATTTCGAATAAATAAACATAAGAGAGAGAAACGATACTGTTAGATCGAAAGACCGGAAGAAAAAGTAAGATGAGACCAAAAGCAAAACCGATATTTTAAAAAGGAATGCAGGCTCAAAGTAATAAAAATGAAAGTCCACGAGGACATGTGTTAATGGATTAGACGCCCAATTAAAGACCGTTGATAATGAAGGGTGTAGAGTAAGGTGTATTTGTTTCGGTATTTAAATGATGATTTAGATCATTTTATTATATAGTATTTTTTTTATAAAAATTTAAATTTTTATTTAAATATTCTACTTAAATCTATAAACCAAACACACTTTAAGTCAATCTTTTAGACATTTCTGACACCCCACTTCAATGACTATTTGACGGACTTAAAAATTAATAAGAATTACTTTAAGATTTATTTTAATTCTCATGTCCAAATTGAGTGAAGTATTGATTGTTTATCCTTTAAGAGAATTGTAACACAAACAATTGGCACTGCCTGCTCTGCGAGTGCAGCCATGAGAGGAAGAAGGTTCTCACTGGAAAATCTTCAAGGGGAAGGAGCAAGTAAAGCCATAACATCTCTCGAAGGTTCAAACTAAGAACCCCTTGGAACTAATGAAATACAAAGTGGGAAAAGCAAAGGATCACCCAGGATACTTTGGCTTTTATAGAAGTTTGAGAAAATTTGAAATTTGAAAATTACAAGCAATAATCCAAAGAAACCAGGGAGGTAAAATAAAAGAAACTGTGTAGAAAAGACGCCTAGAATAGACAACTGGCAAGACAGAAATAAAGATTTGCGGAATATAGGGCAAAGAATTTCAACGGAGAATCCGTGAGAAGGAGTTTTGATCAAACGTAATTATTATGAAAAAAAATGGGAAAGGTCGACATGGCGGCTGATTAACCAAATCAAGCGAATCTCGTATATGACGAATGTTAGAGTATTCAAGTTAGAGCATTACGTTTGGAAACTTTTAGAAGATAAAGCAAGACTTACCAATTTGATTCTCTTGAATCATCCTTAGCATGGATTAGAAAAGAAAACATAAAAAGCAGAGCAGAAAATCACATGAAAATCAGAATGAAGGAAAAATTCTTTAGATCAAATTTACACATGTATAAACGAAAGAAGCGAGGTAAAGCTAGGATGGATTTGCAAATAACAAAAAGTGAGATGGGCAAAATCCAAAATATATAATACAAGCTGAAGAATGAAAATTGGAGAATAAGAAAGATAGAAGTTTCCATTTTGTTGGACCAGATAAGCATAAAGTTTCTAGGAGGGGTACAAGTAAAAAAAATACAGAATCCAATAGCTTTGTAACAGACTTAGTGATGTCTAGAAGATTAGAGATATAAATCCCATCCGAAGTGATCTATTGGGGAAGCAATGGCAGATTCCTATAAGAGCTAGAAGGATCGTCATAAGCTCTCTCCAAATCTTGAACATTTTGGAACTTTCTTTATTCAAGAGGCAAGCTCAGATTTGAATATGTAGTAGAGTAGTGTAGTATGGCATATTTCTCTGGCAGAGGGGTCTGGATCTGATTAGGTGAAGAAATGTAAGAAGTCCTAACTGAACCAAAACCGGACCTAAGCCGCTCAGAAGCTTGCTTCCGAAGGCTTTCAACTTCAACAGACAATTGGCTCTGGAAGTTCTCAGAGTCATTTAATTTTGCCTCTAAGCTAAGTTTTTTTGGCTTCAAGAGAAGAAATGGAACACTTCGGAAACAATTCACTCTCAGAAGAACGAAGCTCGAAATCATTTCAGCTGGTCTCAAGTTCACTCCTTATGGATCGCATTTCTCTTTCATGATCCATTGGAGTTCCGGCTAACAGATCTTCCGCAGCATTTAGCTTTTGAGTTAATTGCTTTGCCAAGGTCTTCTAAAAATGAAACCAAAATAAGAAAACGCAAAACTTAGCTCGGCAAATAGATATAAAGCCTAAAAAAGCAAAAAAAAAAAAAAAAAAAAAAAGAAAAGAAAAGAATAATTGATCAAGATAAAATGAATAAAGAAAGCATGAAAGTTAAACCGGAAAAGTACAAGGACAATACCATGGCCCTGCAACGTTGAAAGTATTTAGCAGGCTCTACGATTGCAAGATTGTTGAAGGGGTCAATGACAACTTTTGTGTGAATGGAACTAAGAGGAACCAACCACAGGGTCAAGAATTGAATCTTGCTGAGTAGTAGGTTTACCATTAGAATGAAGAAGGGGAGATCCATTCGAAGTAAAAGTGGGGAAGATTTAGAAGTCGAGGTGGAAGTGGAGTGACCATGTAGAAAGTCACAGTCATGAGTTTGAACAGAGGTGTTGTGATCTCGATTAGCCTCTCGAAAGACCTTTTGTCAAAAGGTTCATTAGGTTCTTGTTAGTCCTAATATAAACAACATTAACAACACTATCGGTTATTAGTTGTTTTACATAGTCATGTCTCAAGCTAACAAATCTGGACTTTCTATTATAAACTATTATAAGCTCTAGATAATGTACCTTTACGATCATAGTATAAAGAAATAGATGGTATTGGTTGTAGCCACAACTTAATATCAAACAATAAATTTCTCAACTATTCTGCTTCTTCCAGTGTAGCCACAAGTGCTATGCACTCCCTTTCCATCGTTGAGTGAATTATGCACGTGTGTTTCTTAGAAGCCCAAGACATGGCTTCTTCTATAATTGTGAAAATCTAATCAGATATAGATTTATTATCACTTGCATTGGTTATCTAACTAGCATCAGAGTATCCTTCTAACACCGCAGGATAATCATTATAAAACAAACCCAAATTAATGGTCCCTTTAAGATGACCAATTATCCTACCAATTATATTCCAATGATCAACACTTAGGTTACTCGTAAATCTTGACATTTTACATATCGTAAATACAATGTTTGGCCTAGTACAATGCATAGCATAAATTAAGCTATCGATCGCACTAGCATACTCAAGTTGTGCTACTACTCGACCATCATTTTTTAACAATTTAATGCTAGAATCATATGGGGTATTCGTTTTTCTAAACTTCAAATGATTGAATTTAAGAAGCACCTTCTCAATATAATGAGATTGACACAAGGAGAAACTCCCACTATACTTCCTCACTTTCATACCTAAGATAATATATATCTCACCAAAATCTTTCATCTCAAATGTTAAAGTTAAATACTTCTTAGTATCATTCACTACTTGTATATTTGATCCAAAAATAAGCAAGTCATCAATATCCAAACATATAATTACACCAAAATTAATTGTAAAACTAGAATATATGCATTTATCTGCATTATTACGCTGAAAACCATGAGACAAGACAATCGAATCAAATTTCTTGTGTCATTGTTTTGGTGTTTGCTTTAACCCATGAAGCAATTTGACTAACTTACAATCCTTATTTTCATTTCCAAGCAATACAAACTCTTGGGGTTATTTTATGTAGGATTTCTCATCAAGATCACCATTTAATAAAGCAGTTTTAACATCTATTTGGAGTACATGCAAATTGTATATTGAAGCAATTGCAAATAACACTCTAATAGATGTCAATCTAGCTACCGGACTATACATATTGAAGTAGTCTATACCACACTTTTGTTTAAAGTTCTTTGCTACCATCTAGCCATGAACGTTTGTATAGACTCAACGGTGTCGTACTTTCTTCTAATCATCCACTTGTTGCTTATTGGTTTCTATTTGAGGAGGAAGATTAACCAAAATCCAAGTTCCATTAAACATTACCTAATCCATTTTATCCTTTATAGCCTTTCTCCAAAAGGAAGCATCTCTAGATAACATGGTTTCACTAAATATCTTTGGATAATCCTCAACATTTAGCAATAATGATATTTTATTAAGTTCACCATTTCTATCTCCTTTAACTAAGAAGGTCAAAGGTTGAGATGAAATAAAATCTGAAGCTAAATCCTTTTCTTTTCTTTCTTGTTGACTTCTCCTTGGTTCAAAAAATGTCATAGAATCTTTCTTTTTGTTGTGGAGGTATTGAGAGTATAGTCACATGGTATATCAACATTAGATTCTATTTTAATAGTAGAATAAATAACAAATTTATTTTCACTGAATTCAACATCTCTTGATTCTACTATCACATTAGAATCTACATTTAACAATCTATATGCCTTGAAACTTTCAGCATATCCAACAAAAAACAATTTTAATTCTTCTTGCACCTAACTTTGATGATATATGTTCATGCAATCTATAGAAAGCTAAATAGCCCCAGACCTTTAAATACATCAAGTTTGGTATCTTTTTTTTTTTTTTTTCCGTATTTCATATGAAGAAACATATGTTCTCATGGATATAACTCTGTTATGAACATGACATGCAGTAAGTAAGGCTTCCCCCTATAAAATATTTAGCCATTTTGCATTAAGAAGCATAGAGTTAATCATATCGATGAATATCCTATTCTTTTTTTTTTCAACCAAACCATTTTATTGAAGAGTAAAAGCAGCTGACTTTTATTAAATAATACCATGCTCTTTACAAAAGGCATCAAAATCATTAGAAAAATATTCACCGCCTCTATCACATTGAAATATTTTAATTTTCTTATCTTTTTGGTTCTCAACTTCATCCTTGAAAAGTTTGAATTTATTAAGGCTACATTTTTTATTCTAATTAAGTATACATACATACATATATATATATATATCTAAAACAATCATAAATGAAAGTGATAAAGTGTCATCTTCCTCCTTTTGTTAAAATTATATTATACTCACAAATATCGATATGAATCAAATCTAATATTTGATCATTTCTTTCGGCTTTAGAAAAGAGTTTCTTAGTCATTTTTGCTTGTATACAAATCTCACACTTCTCATGTTTTTTCATCTTTACAATTAATCAAACCATGTTTAGACATGTATTTCAAATATCTAAAGTTTAAGTGTACTAAACATACATGCCAAACATCAAAAGAATCAATCATATAAGAAGAACTTATAACTTTATTATCATTAATACTAAGCTTGTACATGCCATCACAAGGATACCCTTTTCCTACAAACGATTAATTCTTAGATACAATACATATATTGCCCTCAAGTACAATCTTTAGACTATTCTTACATATAAGACTAGTAGATACAAGATCTTTCCTAATATCTAGAACATGAAAGATATTGTTTAAGGTCACTTTCTTCCCAAAAGTAAACTTGATCTCTACTATTCCTTTCCTGACAACCACCGCTACGTCATGATTTCCCATAAGAATCGTTTGTCCTTCTTTCTCCACTACATGTGATAAGAACATGTACTTATCATTGCAGACATGAATGGTGGCACCGGAATAGAGCCACCAATCACATGACTTTGTTGCAGCCATGTTGGTTTTGGTAATCATGCCAATTTTTATCTCCAAGTCCACAGAAAAAATCTCTTTGGATTTCTCTTTAAAAATATTGGCTTTTTTGGAGTACACTTTTTCTTTTATCTTCTTGTACTCGACTCACTTTGATGATGGCCCTTTTTCTTGCAAAAGAAACAATTTTTGGTAAATGTTTTCAAGTCGTTACCAGATCTTTTTCTTTTCTTATCACTTTTGTTCTTGAAGTTCTTTGAGAACTTACTAGCCTCAGCGACATTAACTTTAGAGCAAACCATAATCTTTCCCATGGGATCACGAAACCTAGTCTCTTCTTTGATCCTCAACTACTTTTGAAGTTCCTCCAATGTTAGGTCATCTCTACGATGAAGGAGTTTCTTTTTATAACCATTTCAACTTTGGGGCAATTTAGCAATAACAGCCTCCAATTGAAATTATTTAGAAATCTCTACCTTCAACTCTTTGAGTTTTGTAACAAGGAATTACAATTCATGAATTTGATCTAAAACGGACTTGGTGACAACCATAATAAATTCTAAAAATTTTAGGATAAGGAATTTATTCGTGCTTTTTTTGGTTTTGTATTTGTACTCCAAAGCATTCCATATCTCCATCGAAGATTTCACGTCGTAATAGAGATCATAAAGATTATTAGAAAGGGTGTCAAGAATGTGTCCCCCACACATGACTTCATCATCTTCTTTTTTCTTCCTAGTGGTCTTTACTTCAACGAATTTGTCCTCCTTTGGCCTCAGGAGTGGCTCCATCTTTGGATCAATGACATAAGCAATTTTGAGCACCTTGAGAAGAAAGAATAACTTCCCGTTCCAGTGAGTGAAGTAGGTACCATCGAAACAATCGAGTTCCATATTTGGATTTAGAAAAAATGCCATACTTTTGTTAGCCTCCATCACAATAAATTAAAACCTTTAAGATTATTAGTGAATTTGTGAGTAAGATGAGAGAATGGAGGCCTGAGTTTTTTTTGAAAAAGAAATGTGTTTGAGGCATATGTAAATCACATTCCTTAAAGGTTTTATGCCCTCACTTAATCAAGTTTACTAGAAAGTTTTGTGGCAAATTATTCCAAGATACAGCAAACACTTAAACACTATATTTAGCAATAATATGATGTTGTAGAACAAGATGTAATTCTATTATAATTTTGGAAGTTTGTTAATAAAAGACAGGGGTGTTATTTGAGAGATAGTCATAATCAAATCAATCCATGCAACCTTTACAAAAGGTACCTCATCAAATGTAAAGGTATCTCTTCATTCGTAAAGATGTTTATTCATGTATCTATACATCTATTATAACATATATGTATGTTGCTAATTGATGTTCAAGTTTGTATAGAAATATACAATCAATGAATACACTAATTTGGAACAAGTTAAAAGACATAAAATATCATCAAATATCAGCTCAGGAAAGCGTCGCGGCTCTAGGTGCACAACACCAAAAATGCTCAAAAGAGCAACTGGGCACTGAGGTGCCCAAAACCCAGTGCCATGGTGCTGAGCTTTTTGCCTTTTTGTGTGTTGATTACATATTTTGGCACCATGGCCCCACTTTTGAGCACCGTGGTGCCCAATGCTGACTAAAAGGCACATTAAAAATGTATTTTTACTCATTCTAATGTGTTTTTTTGACCTTAAACATGTTAGAGAGATAAATTACAATCTCTCCGACAGCATTTGCAAATCATGGAGAAGAGTAGTGAATGATAGCCCTTCTATGTGAGGGGAGATAGACATCGAGGAATGGGGCGAAGGGAGACTCGATCTTATTAAGACTTGTTTCATTGCACTCAAGAAGTTGATAAAAAGGAGCTCCGGTTTGCTTAAAGCTCTCAGTGTATGTTTCATCCATGGTAATGAAATCTTTTCCTTTATTGCTTCCCCTTCATAAAATCTTTAGAATCTCAAGATTCCACGAAGTTGCTTGAGTGATAGAATTGTGATTTGAGAGGCTTGAAAGTTTGCTTACTTACGCTTTTTAGATGCAAGTCGTTGCGACATTGGAGCCTGTGCCAACGAGCCTTTGGGAAGCATTATAAATATTTAATAGGGCTGCGCCTAAAGACATAAGTTGAAACAATCTTTGATGATGGGGCTTTGGCAATAATGCCCATGCTCAAGTATCTTGAGATTGCCAATCACCGCTTTGTCAATGGAGACGTCTGATGAAGATCCTATCTTGTTGCACTGATCTGGAGTTGTTAGACCTATCAAGTTCTCTTTTTGTGGGGTCAAAGCAGTTTATCTGGATGGTGAGTGTATGGATATCGACTACGACCGCAGAACTTGGTAGAAAAATTATTATACGATGAGGGTCTGTTTGGTGTACAAAAATACGATGGTATTTGTATAAGGATGAAAGGATTAAGGGTGGAGTTTTGTGCCTCAAATAAATTCCTCCTCTTCTTAAGTTATGATTGTGGCTTAGCTCTGTCAAATAATTAAGTTCAATCGTCAACCTCTATTTTTTGTTCACTTTATTTTTTATTATTATTTTTTTAAGAAAAATGCTGTGATCATCTTGAAAATAGACTTTGATCTGAATGAGTACTTGATTTTGATATTAAAATCTAATTCAATAATATTATGGGACCAAGAATCTTGACCCAGTGTGTTCGAACAGGAGAGTCTACACTAGTCAGGTGTTGCCTAGACATTCTGAGTTACGATTGGACCAAGAAATTCACAGGAATAATTAGGAAAGACGAACGATCAACGCACATCGTCAATACATGTTTAGAGGATGCCAGATCTTCTACTTTGACTAGTTGTTTCTTCATCTGACTTAAGACAAATTACTTGGAAAGCCATTCATCTTTAGGAGTACTAGGCTATCTGGAAGGGGTGTGTTTATTGGCCACTCTAGAGACGCATATGCAATAGATTTTAATTTTTAAAATAAACAATTCTATTTAATCCTATGTGATTATAACCCTATTAATAACAAAATAATAGAACCCAGTCTAAAAAACACACCACTATTAGACTAGGACCTATAGTCTTATGACTAGCGGAGTTATATTTAGAATTATAGTGTGTTTATATTTGGTGAACAAAGTGGATGGGATAAACAAAAGGATATTAGAAGTTACACCTTTTGTTTTTATGTTACCAAATAAAAGTAAATATATGTCTTTAAATTATATTTAATACAAAAATTTAAATTTTACCTCAATCAATAATTGATTTGATTTTGATATTCAAAATGATTGAATTATCTTTAAGTTTAAAAAAAAAGAAAAAATAAAACTTTCAAAAGTAAAAAGAAAACAAAAATAGAAATACTTAAAAAGCCCATTTATAGGGAATTATAAACATTTTATAGGTCAAAATTCTTGATTTGAAAAAAAAAAAAAACTTCTCTTATTTTTCTATTTAAAGGTATTTTGGATATTTTGAAGTTAAAATTTAAGATTAATCACGAAAAGGTTTAGATTTATGTATGAAATCCAAGAAATATTTTCGTAAATTCTTAAATACGTACCCTGATTCACAATGCCCTTAATGTTTTAAAAAATATTCCCCAATGTATAGATATTTGTTCAAATGCCCTCTCTATAATTTATTCAATTTCGTCCATAATCCTAATGGATGTGACGACATGACATATATTGACACTTAATTAAAACCATTAAATTATAATTACAAGTTCGGATCAGATACAAATATAAATTCTAAATAATCATGGGTATTCAGTCAAGCAACGAAAGCCTTTATTGCTTGGTGAAGAAGAAAATTATAGAATGGACTTAAAAAAAGTGAAAGCTTCGCCTCATTGATCAGCAGAAAAAATAAAAATAAAAAAAAACCATACTTTTATGGTTAGTGGCAATATTTTAATGTCTTGGTTTGCAACTTGTAAGAATCACACTATCATAAACCAAAAACCAATAAAAAGGAGTGTAAAAGATAGATCATCAAATTTTATTTTAACGAAGAAAGAAGAATTTAATGCATTAACCAGTTGACAAAAGGGACGCTTTCAAACACAACAACTTGTAGTTGATTGACGAAAATTGATTAAAATATAAAGCATATGTTTGGTACATAATAAATGATACACCAGAACATCTGAATGAGTTTCTCTAAGCCATTTGTTCCAGCAAAACATTAGAGAGGAGAGACATGGCAGAATATATTGTTTGCCTTGTAGTAGAGAAGGTTGCTAGCCAACTTATTGAGGAAACATTTTCCTTGTTAAAAGTTCGAAACCATTTCGAGTGGATCAAAACAGAATTGAGGCGAATGCAATGCTTTCTGAAGGATGCAGATGCAAAACAAGATAAGGATGCCAGAATCAGAAATTGGGTTGCTGACATGAGAGATGTTGCCCTTGATACAACTGATGTTATAGATATTACATTCAAAGGACAACAGAAAACACACAGAAAAGGTTTGTCATGTGTTTAAAGAGGTATTTCTACAAGACTTTGTTGTGTGAATCAAGTGCTCTTTGTACGGTCCATAGGCAGATCAATGGGATCAAAACAAGAATCCAGGAAATATCTGTTAGTAGGTCGATTTATGGGAAAGAAAATATAGGGAGAAAAGGGGAAGGGATAATTTCGGATATTTGTGAGCTTCGAGAAAAGAGGCGATCATCTCCTCATCCTCTTGAACATGAATGTGAATGGATGGTCAGCCATGAAACTTGGCGGTGGGTTTCTGCATGCACAACTGCCCCCTCTCATACCAGTAAAAGTGGCAGAAGCAGCCTGCATTCCTTCCTTGTTAACTTCTATCCAACTCCCATGAAGCATTTGCGCAACATAAATGGTGTCATTAGGACCCTGCACGGGTGATATCTCAAGTTCAACCATGTTTGAGAAATTAGCTTCCTGTCACTAAAAGGCAATGCCAGTCGTTTCTCAATTATGTACTTGCCTGCCTCGAACTTGTACGAGAATTTCATCTTGGAATCCACAACGGCGAGATCTGTTTTTGCGCCTCAAGATCGAAACACTTAGGATGTAGGGTTCCAGCGTTGGAGTTCAACTTTTGTATGAGGTCTTCAAGTCCATTTATTTTATGTGGGAGGAAGATATACATAGAGAACTTCTTGCGGTCAATGTTTTGGCCAAAACCGTTTTGTATGGGAGTTTGAGAAGCTTGAAATCTTCAAATGATCCAAACTTAAGTTTATCATATTTATCAAGGCTCATGAAAAGTACTCCAGTAATTTTTCCACTAAGAAGGTGAAAATTGTTGTAACAAGTCTTGTTGGCTGAAAATTTGTGCTCCCAAGATTCTTTGAAGTACAATGCACTTGCAAGACATAGTGGTGGCTTCAGTATAAAGTCTGGTGGCACAATTCTTTTAATGAGTTCATTTGTCTTATTCCTTGCCCATGAGTTTGCCTTAATTATAGATCTAGCAGCCTATGTGCAAAGACCAATGATTGTCAAAATAATAAAGAGAAGAAATAATCATAAGCAACATAGTATTAAAAAAAAAATACACAACTCCTAAATATTTTCATTTATCTAAGTAATTGGTAAGAGAAAAAAAAAAAGCACAGAGTTAGAATTGTAGATAAATAACAATTAAGACTATATACCGGTGTGAAATACAAGCCAAGTCCGACCGACCATGACTAAAAAACATATTTGTCGTTGTAGAGACTTAATAGCAAATTTTGTTTGTTTGATGTTCATATATACAAAATTAAAAAGCCCTTTTTAGAAGGGTTGGGAAACAAATTATATATTATATATGTGTTCAGGGGAGAGGGGCCAATTAGAAAATTTTCAAAATTTAAAACAATATACCTAAATATGTATATATATGCTTCATATCATGCTATATCATGATAAATTGTTCTTAAAATATACCCTTATTAAAAATACAACAGTTAAAAATGCAATAGTTAAAGACAAGTCAATAGATATATGTGCATATATACATAGAGGAAACTCAATATATGAAAATCTGCACATGATCTATATCTCTTGAGAATTGACTGCCATTGCCGAGGTGTCTTGCATGCTAGAGTTACAGAATTGATGTGTTATATTCCCTAGTTTGATTGTTTCATTCTTGAACTAATAACAGATATGTGTCGTCTTAGTTTATTAGTAAATATGCAAAACAAACTTACGAAATTTCAATTAAAAAAGAAATAAAAATAATAAACGCATAAAATTCAAAAACAGCTTCGATTTATGGGCAGCAATAAAAGACTTTACTCCCTTAAATAAATAAATGAGCAGAAGACAGCTTGTGTCACATTTTTCATTCGTGCCTTGTAAATTCTTTTGGTATACTTTTTGAAAGAAGGAAGCAAAGGGAAACGGCGGTCAATCCAAAAGGCATTAGCAAAAGAAAAGAGTGGCCCTTTGGAACCATCATCAAGATAATAAGCATCTCTCTTTCTCTCAAGATTCTTATCACCATCATCATTTGAGGAAAGAAGAGACATCATTTTCGAGGATTCGGACTCGAGCTCATCGATATCTTGGGCGCCAAGAAACTTCAAAAACTGGTCCAAGGTTTTCCCTGCAGAGCCAGAGGCAACCATGTTGAGCATAATGTTTATTGACAGTAGCAACATAACCACGTTCTTGGCTCTTTATTCCTGTTTCTTCATCTCCTTCAGAATCACTTCCGCAGCCACGCTAGTGCAGAAATCCATTGCAGCTTTTCTTCTAATTGTGGTGAGGACTTGTGAGAGGTGTATATATAAGTAAGAAGAGAAATTGCACAAAATGTTGCATTTTTCGATACCAGTTGTAAATAATGTGAGAAGTTTTGCAAATGTTAAACAAAAACATCAGATTTAGTATTAATTAGTTTTTTAAAACAATAAAGAGACCAAACTACTCTTAACACAAAAAAAATCAAATCTGATTTCAAATCATATAAGATATTTCTCTCTTTCCTCTCCTCTCTCTTTTCTTTTTCTCTCTGGTTTTTCCAAGAGACACCGTCGATTGCGACGTCGCCAGAAGATTGCCATCGATTGCGACGGCACCATAACTGATGACGACCAAGATTAGCGGGCATTGCTCCGACGGAATCAGCGCCAGAAAATCGCGCGCAGCTCCGTCGCCCTAGGTCCGTTGGAGTTCGAGTTACATCACGAGACCTTCTTCTCCGTCGAAGATGTCGGAGATCTGGTGAGGGCGTCGCGAAGAGATTAGGCGGAGTTCAATGGAGATTCGCATATCAACTAAGAGTTGAGGGAGATTCAACGCCGTCAGAGTCCTGCGCTTGCCATCGCCTCCCAAGCGTCATGGTCGCCGCCTGAGTTCGAGTCCGTGCTTGTCGTCACCGTCCAAATCTGAGCTCGCGCCACAGTCGCAGTCCGATAGTTCCAGGCAAAGTCTGAGAGATCCGTGCTTCAGATACGAGGAAAAAATTAATTTCGAGGTTGCATCTTTTAATTAAAAAAAAAAAAAGTTGAGGATGCATCTTCTGTGCTTGAGATATGATGAAAAAATTAATTTCGTTTTTTTTTTTTAGTTTTTTTTGTGAGTTTTGTAGATTTTTTTTTAATCAGGTTTTTAAGGGAGATGTTTATGTGTTTTTGGTAATAGCAGTAGTGGCTGATGATTTCACCAGTGTAGGTATTCATGCGGTAATTCATTTAGTATTACTAAAGTAATATTGTATTTTTTGGCCGTTAGTGGTCCGACGAAGTCGATGATGAAATATTGTATTTACACTATAATACAATATTACAAAGCTAATACTATATTTCTCGGACACCACGGTCTAGCGAAGTTATTGATAAAATTTTGTATTTGCACTGTAATATAGTAATACTGATGCATTTACATAGTAAATATGATATTTTTTTGTAAACATTGTATTTTCTGGCTGCCTATGATCCGGCGAAGTTGCTTATGAATTTTTGTATTTACATAGTAGATATTTATCGGCCATCGGCGGTCCAACAAAATCACCAGTAAATTTTTGTATTTATACGGGAATACAGTATTTCACTTGAAATGCTGTATTTTCTGGCCGCCGACGATTCGGTGAACTCACCGATGAATTTTTATATTTACATAATAATACAGTTTTTCAAGTGAAATATTATATTTCTTGTTTGCTGTTGGTCTGGCAAAGCCGTTGGTGAATTTTTGTATTTATACGGTAATATAGGCCTAGTTTGATATGTTTAACCCTAGTTTGATATGTTTAATAATAGATTTACAATTATTAAAAATATAGTTAATAATGCATGCTGTGGTAAATAATAACTTGGTCACCAAGTTTTGATATGGTGGCAGAACGTAGTTAGTTTTTAAGTAGATAAGGAAATAAGTATTATTCATAGATATTGGTTATTAACTATATTATTTTCTTACCAATATTTTTAATATTTTGAGTATTGACACTGCAGTGTTAAATTTCTATGCCAACATTAAATTTTTAGTATTTTTTATGGGATGAATTTTTAGTATTTAGATAAGATAATTAATAGACGATGTGGTGCTATTCTCAGCATCAAATTTATCTTATGTTATACATGGTGTTAAATTTAGCGTCAAATATAATCGATAATATAACATATGTTAAATTTTAGTATCTCATTGTTTATCGGTTGATGGGTTGACTTTTCATTTAATTATTACAAAATATTACTTTTTTATAGCCTGTTTGATATTAGTTGATTCTAACTAACTTTTTAGTTATGAACAATATAAAGCTCTTACATGCTACAGTAAAAAAAAAAGTTGCTACAATGTAAAGCTTTCACAAACTACAGTGTTTATAATTCTAATTAATGATTTTACCTACCATGCCAAATATCCTATTAATTTTTGTTTTATAAGTTTTAAAACTTAAAACAACAAAAAGTAGATGTAACATTTGGAATAACATCTATTAAGAGCACTAGATATGACACGTATACTGTTCTATGCCAATTACAAAATTGACATTGATATTTGTAGGGATGGTAGCAGTGTGAGAGAGAGAAGTGATTTCCTGCCATCCCAGCCCCCAAAACCATCTATCCATCCTCCTTTAAGGAGAGGCAAGGCTCAGCATTAGAGGTTCCCAATTGGCAAGCTTTCTTCATGCCCGCTCCATTCTCCATCTAATAGGGTTCTTCATATATGTGCCATAATACTAAGTCATGAATTGATTTATGCCACAAAAAAACAAAGAAACCCAAGTTCGACTTTAGACTCGAAAATTGACTCTAAATCAAGACCCTAACCTTGATCCCGATCATAAAACTCGACCATAAATCCCAACCCTAACTTTGGTCCCAAAAACTAGCCCCAACCTCAGTTTTAAATTTCAACCCTACTTTGACCAGTCCTAAAACCTAACCTAGATCTCTGTCCTAAAACTCAACCTCAACCTTAAAACCTTGGAATCTTGTCCGAAAATTACCATGTTTAAAAATTTAAAAATTGATATAATATAATATAATATGGTAATAAATAAATGTTATATAATATAACAGAACCTAGGATATAGAAAATTAAAATAACGAAATTAAAAAAAAAAAGGGCCAAACCTAAGCATCCTTAAGCCATTGTCTACACTGCAAATACAAAAAATGAGTCTTTAGACCATGGTCAAATGACATGAACCTGGCATGAACTGTAATGACCCGATTTTTTTCGAGCCATTACTTAGCTAACTTAAATTTGATTTTTTATTCTCAATCTTACATACTAGTAAGAAAATAAATGAAAATAATAACTTAATTTTTTTCTTTTTTAAAACATACTTGCACTTAATTTTTTTCTTTTTTAAAACATACTTGCACTTCTTATTGTCACCAAAAATATTTTAAAGCACTTGTTAAACCCACAATTACAAAACACGGCTAGTAAAAATATATTTAAAATATTTGTTTACTTATATCTTTAAATCACATACTCATAGCATCTTGCCAAAAGCGATACTATTAGGCTACTAGATAGTCATATATTTAAAGAATTTTAAGAAGTCTTTCAAAACAATGAAAATTAACTGCAATAATGTGACGCCCCAAGGAGGGGGTCAGTAGTGTTAGGTAAAGAGGATAAAAATTAAGTAAATAAGATGAGTTAAGCAAAGGAAATAAAGAGAAAAATAAATAAATAAAGTAGAAGGTAAATAAATATCATCGAAAATAAATAATATCATCGACGGTCACTATCACGTGAATGCCACACAAAGGTGGGGCCAAGACCTTATTCTCATTCACCATCACATGGATGTTTATCATGAAGGTAGGCAAGTAAATAAAATACAAATAATATGAATAATAATAATAATACAAGAGTACTGAAAATCATCGTCTTTGAAATAAATGACGCGGTGGGACTCACAAAGACGAAAATGACATCAATAGTGATATCGGGACAAGTCGTACAGTACATGCATCATACCACGATTACATAGAAAATACCATTTCTACCCAAAGAGCCAGGTTTCAATTATGGGACCATCCTTTCTCTTTAAACCTGGAAGGAGGATTTTTTTAAAAAAAAATAGGAAAACATGAGCGGAAGGGTCAGTAGGATAATTAGTTAAAAACAAGTTATTTTAGAAATAACAATTATAGATAAAAATATCATTCGTAAACTCATCTTAGTATCTTAACAAAAATCAATAAATATTTACTTGAATGAAACTTGATAGAATACCACCGTACGGGTTTTGGAAATCAGAAATAATATCAAAATACAATTCTTTAAAATCAAAGACAAAAATTATTTTCATCAATCATCAAAAAGTCAAACATTTAGCTAAAACAGTTTAAAAAGGGCTACCAAGGAAAGGGATTGAAATATCTTACCTTAATTTGAAATTCTAATAACGTAAGCTCCAAATTAAATCCAACGTATACTCCATATACGTTCAAACCTTGAAAACTACATTTAAAATCAAAAATCACTTTCAACAAATATCATTATGTGAGTTTAATTATCAGTGTGCCCTTTAACTCAAAATAATCATAACCGAAAATCATAATCCTTTTTGAAATATTTTGGAATCATTAAACATTGAAAACTGGGGTTAAAATACAATTTCGTATTGCCCAGTTGGCCTGCCGAACACCCTGAACTAGCTTGTTGAATCTACACAGTTCAACCTTCCGAACATCTAAACCGGCTTGCCGAACTGCTACAGTTCGACCTGCCGAAGATATGAATCTGGCATGCCGAAGATCAAGTTCGGCCTGTCGAACTGGCAAAATCTGAAGATCCGAGACTTTGAATCTCAACCTCCCCTAGCTCAAAATTTCAAATTAAAACCTATTTTCTCAATCACATATCATGAAAATCATATAGAAAGCATAGAAAATCATTGTAGAACAAATTTAAATCATTTTTCTTAAATATAAACTCAATTTCATAATGAATTTGAAAATCTAAGAAAAATATCAAAACTTGATTAAATCAATATTTGTTCAAATAAAGCTTAAATCCATGATAAAACAAGTCATATAAGCTTAGATTAAACATTATCTAAACTCAATAAAGTTCGGATTCAACAATCAAAGAAAATTTAAAAAATTGAAAATAAAACTTTAAAATTTTAAGAAAAAGAAAAAACTAACCTTTAATGGCGTTTTTAGATGAAAAACTTGATAATTTAAACTTCAATACTTGCTCAAATCCATGAGAATGAAAATTGAAATCAAAATTGTTGAGAGAAAGAAAGAGAGAGAGAGGGCTGAGCGCGAGAGGAAGAAAGAGAGAGAGAGCGCGTGAAAATGAAAAGAAAAAGGAAAGGAAAAAGAAAAAGAAAAGCCCCAAGGGTGTTTTCGTAAATATGTAAAAAATGTGAGATAAAAATGTCATTTAGTATTTTAAAACTAAAAATCAAATTTTTAAATATGACAAATGCAACAAAATTTTAAATAACTGAAAATTAATATAAAAAATTTCACTAGCACATTTAATAATCAAACCTAACATAACTAATCTTACTTTAAAATTCAAGGGCATTACAAATGATATCTATAGCGTGACCTTTGCATTTGTCCCACCATCATGCCAGGCCCATCAAACATTCATACTAGCCTTTTGACATGATTTCCTATAGCATGAAGGAACTAATTGAGTTTTCACTCAAAAGTCCAAATATATCTTAGAAAACATAAAAACATTACTCATATATAAAATACTCCTTTTGACAGGATTTCGTATAGAATGAAGGAACTGATTGGGTTTTCATTCAACAAGTCCAAACATACCTTAGAAAACATGAAACATTACTCATACATAAAATTCTCCTTATAAAACATTTCTCGTAAAACATCTTTCGACAAAATATTTCTCATAAAATATTTCTTCAAAGAAATACTAGCTCTAAATCAATGAATTAATTCAATTACACTTAATTATGAACATCTTATTATCATTCTTATCTTGTTTTGAACTATGGGTCCAAATATATGTACCAAATATGCACGACCATCGAACATCAAAGTCATAACTTAACTTAACATGATGTTCTTCTTAGGTTGAGAGACTTATAATCCTCACTTCAGTGGAGCTTGGTACAATACTTAATTATCTTATCTTTAGTTTGTCAATCTTTTAAACTTAGTGAGCATATGGTATGCCATGACTTGAATTTATAATAATAAGCATGACAAATGTTGAACATACGTTATCATAACTTGACATTTAAAATAATAAGCATAACAAATGCAAAAACTATTTTTTTCATACTATAGGCAAAGTTTGAAACTATTTTGGATTCTAAGCTAAATGATTCCAATTGTACCTTGTAAATCCTATACTCTAGGAAACTTCTTCAAGAATAGTGTTAGAGGGACTATGGATGGTTAGAAATGATTCGTGGATATTTCCAAAATGTTGAATAGTTTGTTCTAATCTTCGTTTTTTTGATCTGTTGTGCCTCTATCAGAGTGCCATTGATACCAAATGAATTCAAAAGCATGAATTCAAAAGCGGTGGAATTGGTCCGATCAGAGACCACCATTGCATTCAAAATGTTGAAACAAAATTGATCTTAGATCGTTAATCGGAGGTTGGGAAGGCAACTTTTTGATTTTGAATTTTTAGTCAACCCTTAATCAACATTGACCATCTTTGACCAGTGTTGACTATGTTTGACCAGTGTTGATCAGGCTCAATTGGCACTAAGCCTGAACCTAACCCTTTTAAATTGGCCCTCCTGAATCCAATGGTGAGGAAAATTTCAGTCAATTCAACTTTTATTTATATTGGTCGAAACACTGATGGTGCAGAAATGAAAGCTATTTGATCCTTATTCAGATATAAGTTCCAAATCTTGTGAAGAGTTTGATTGTCTTGTCTATTGCCTATTTAGCATCTGCGCTAGAAGGGTGGGTAGGAACTTAGGTCAAAACTTAGCTTTGATCTAAGTGTGAAATCTTGATTAGTCGTGGTGCTACTACTTGGCTGTTAAGATCAATCACCATGCGTGAGCCTTTATACGAAGTCTCATAGTGGTGGTATACAATGGGCTCAGAAAATTATCTCTATGTCATGGATTTACTCCATCAACATGAAGGGCTAACGACTATCGTCAAAACGTGGCAATAACATATCTTGAAATACGACACTCATCCTCTGGCCAGCGTTGACTCGTGCACGTTTGGTTGTACAGACATCATGGACAATGACATTGGTATAATATCAAATAATTATAAGGACTAGACTTTACTATCAATAAACATGACATTAATTTACTTCAGTTGTGGTTAAGCGGACATGTGACAATGCGAAGCAGGAAAGCATAATTCCAACTTTAAGACCAACTGTAACGACCTGAACTTTTTTGAGTCGTTGTTAGCTAACTTAAACTTGATTTCTTAATTTCATTCTTACATATTTGTAAAAAATAAATAAATAAATAAACCAGAATAATAACTCAATTTTTTTCTTCCTTTTTTCAAACATAATTACGCTTCTTATGGTCATTGAAAATATTTTATAACACTTGTTAAACTCATAATTACAAAACACGGTTACAAAAAATATATTTAAAACATTTGTATACTTATATATTTAAATCACATACTCATTGCATCTTATCAAAAGCGATACTATTAATATGTTAAACTATCATATATTTAAATAAATTCAAAAAGTCCTTCTAAACAATGAAAATTGACTACAATAATATCCACAGCATGACATTTGCATCCATCCCACTGCCACGCTAGGCCCGTCAAATGTTCATACTGGCCTCTTGATAGGATTCTATATAGCATGAAGGAACAGGTTGAGCTTTCACTCAACAAGTCCAAACAAATCTTACAAAATATAAAATCATTACTCATATATAAAACATTCCTCATAAAACATTTCTCCTAAAACATTTCTTCAAAAAATACTAGCTATAACTCAATGAATTAATTCAATTATTCTCAATTATGATCATCTTATCGTCATTCTTATCTTGTTTTGAACAATGGACCCAAGTATATGTATCAAATACGCATGACTATCGAACACCGAGATTGTAACTTAACTTAACATGATGTTCCCCTTGGGTCGAGAGTCATATAATCCTCACTTGAGTGGAGATTGGTACAATACTTAATTACCTTAATTTTAGTTTACCAATCTTGTAAACTTAGTGAGCATATGGTATGCCATGACTTGAATTTAAAATATTAAGCATAAATAATAACCATAACAAATGCAAACATATTTCAAACATACATAGTATATATGAAAACTATTTTTTTCATATTATATGTGAGGTTTGAAACTTACCTAGATTCCGAGCTAAACAGTTCCACTTGTACCTTGTGAGTCCTATAGTCAAGGAAGCATCCTTAAGAATAGTCTTAGAGAGATTAGGGATTCCTAGGAATGATTCTTGGAGATTTCTAAAACATTGGAAAGTGTATTCTAGACTACGTTCTTCCAATTTGCCACGCTCGATTGGCAGGCTCGATATCGAATAATTTCTAAAAGATTGGAATTGATCTGATTGAAGACCTCCATTGCATTCAGAACATCGAAACAAGCCGAGAACTGGTCTCAGATCATCAATTAGAGGTCAAAATGGCAACTTTTTGATTTTGAATTTTCGATCAACCGTTAACCAATGTTGACCATCTTTGAATAGCGTTAATTGTCTTTAACTGCCATTGACTGGTGCTGACCAGGCTCTCCTGGCAGCTGAGAACAATTTGAAGTCTATATAAGGAGTTAAGGTTCATTATTTTAAGGTGATAAAATCAAAAGTACTTCAAGTATTGATTTTTATGCTACTTACATGATGTTCGTGTTTGCAAATGTACCTAAAATAACCTAATTCCCTAATTGTGTCTGACTTTGCCTTGTGATCATGAATTACCAAATTGCGTCCTATTTAGCCTCATGATTGAGTGTACTACTCAATTTGTTATTGCATTTGATTGAAAGTATTCAATAAATAAGTTTCTCATTAACTCCTCTTATATTTCCTATGTTCAAACATTATCGAGCTATTATTTGCATAGCAAGTACAAAGTATGAATTTGAAGGCTTTAGTGAAAGGGCGTGAACAAGTAAATGCGAAAGGGCATTTACTATGTTTGCAATCGATGACCCAAAAAGTCAATACCACAAGAGCGATAACATGCTTGTTTGCAAAAATGAGAGCAATTGCAACTTTCATCAATTCTTCTTCTTGCAGCATGATTAAGAAATGTAAGATAGCCAGTAAATGCAAAAGGGCATTTCCTATATTTGCAATCGATGACCCAAAAAGTGGGTAAAGAAAAGAATAATAACATGCATGAGATATGATTAAAATTTACAAAGATGTTAAAATTATAAATAACAAAAATTTCAAAATAAATTTCAAAGTACTATGCAAATTTTAAAGTTTAACATATTCTCCGCTCATCTTAGAGTGGAAAATATAAATTACTTTTAATCTTGCAACAAAAAAAGTAGATTATAGTATTTTTTTTTTTTTTGTAGTGACCATTTTGTGAGGAGCGTTGCCAATAGAGTGTTCAATGTATTCGTTTATGACAAAACTATTTGATTTTTTTCTCCCCATTCTGATTCTATCTAATGTTGACCAAATGCGTTTGCTTTGAAGGAATGGAGTGCTATAGGCATGCTCTAAAGCACAAAGGCTCGCCGAATGTGCAATAAATAACAGGTCGTTATTTAAGGTATAAGTGTACAATAGTTTCCTTTTTCAATTCCCCTCTTCTCCCTTTCATTCATTCATGCTTCATTTTTTTCGTTTTCTTTTAAAAGACTTCATTATAGAGAAAATTATACTATTGCATTTCAAACTATTCAGTTTTTATATAATACACCTCAAACTTTTAATTTAGACAAAATATATCATGAATTTTGAAATCATTAACAATTAAGGTTCAATAGTTGACGAGCTTTAGAAGGCATGGACTGTTTGGGTCACAAGATTCCCTCGTGAGTTATTTTAATGTTATTTGAGGGGAAAAAATGAAGTTCAATAAGTAGAAAAAAGTCCTAAACAAAAAGTAAAAGAAGTTAATGGATTTCAATTTTCAATAATTTCTAAGTTCATGATACATTTGTTGGGTTTTGTTGGATTTTGTTATTCAAATAAGCAATAGAAAATTAAAATTAATTCCCACAAAACTCTCGCAGGATCCATGCAATTCGATTATATTGATAAAAAAGTCATAGAATCTTACCAGGATGACAAAAAAGGGCAAGATTCTAGAAGGGAGAGAGCGGGTTTACTCCGGTGACATCTTAACTCAAGCTTTTAGTATTCGGGATCGGATTCAGACGTTGTTACTTAGAACAACGTCCTTTGCAGGTATCCACATGAACAGACTCTCTCAAAAACGAATTGGTGTGCTAACATTATCTCCTTTGAGTTAAATGACTCGCTCTAATTTTAAGGTTTTAATGTCTTTCACTTCTTTAGAATGAGAGAACGCCTTTTCTCTTCTTAATTCGGCTAAAAACCCTAAAACAGATATATATATATATATATATATCTATTGACTTTGAGATAGAGTCAAATTTTAACTAAGGTAAACTGTAATTCGAATATGATTCAGAGAATTTAGATAATGTCTGTAATTCGAATATGATTTAGAAAATCTAGATAATGCCAGTAATTCAAATATGATTCAGAGAATCTAGATAATGTCAGATTTAATAAACCTAGACATATCTAGTATATTAAATTTGGATATTATCAGGTTCATTGAACCTAGACACAGTAAACCCAAAATTCGTTCTTGGTCTGTTCTAAGTGTGTGACCCTGTAGGTTCATATAACGTTGGTAGTGGGCTTGAAATTCTGTTTCTGGCCCACAAATTATAAGCCGTCTCTAGCAAGACATTACAATTACCCAAGTTATGCGAATGTCAATAATCCGACATAACCTAATCCACAATAAGTATTAAAGTCCTTTTGTCACTAGATACCTTGATTGAACATAAGTCATGGTTTATGTCAGCCTTATACTATTCAATCATATTATTTCTCGATCTTAAGTAGACTGATATTGATAACCTTTATCAATTCATTTCAGTATAGCCATACATTTTACTTCAGTCTAACTTATTGAGAGGCCCATAGATATC